>JAANSN010001211.1:0-36898 GCA_036850665.1 Dicranocentrus wangi | reverse complement strand
TATAATATGAGAAGAAACGTTTGGTTGGAGTCCTCTCGTTCTGACTACTGGTTTTGGTGTGCAAGCGGAAACGAAATTCATTTGACAAGTGAAGGAAGATTTGGGATGCCGATACTCACCAAAGAATTCAGTGTGTAGGCACATGTTTATAGACAAGCCGCAAACGGTCCATCATCCTGAACATATTTTCATACTTTAAAAACAACGACATTACGTACTTATTTGCGTATTAATGCTGACTGCGTGGGAGCACTTTTAGCGAGAAAAAAATCATTCATTTGTACCAGGTCATTTTCATGCATACTTTCCATTTCCACTGTGAAAGAACAACTTGAAAAATCTGAATGAAATTATTCCTCTTTCCGGTTAACTGCAATTTTATTTTTACGCTCCCGCATTCAAAAGCTTCACATCTTTCATTCATGATATTGCTCACGTGTTTCCAATGAGGTGTTTATTATTATGCTCTGCCTGCATGAACTAAAATTTCAACTCGATTCCATTTTCCATTTTACGACTGGGCGCAACCTACATATAGCTCGTCGTAAGCACTGGCCTTAAATACCAGAAAATTGAGAAATTGCATTATGATGACTCATTCCAATTTCAAAGTACATTAAGGCCAATACTCACTCCCACCCACGCACTAAATGGTTCGCTCACCTATCCAATAAAAAGTAAGAATGCTCCCATTTCCTGTGCAATTTTCACTTTTTTTCTGCTGCTCGCGGAAAGATTGTAAACAGCTTATGAAAAAAAGTGTCAAGTATGGCGTGTTTTCGTCGTGTATTTCGAGTGAAGCGAGCGTGTGCTGCGAAAAAGTACTTTGATCTAAATCTAATTCCCGTAAATTGCCTCCTTAGTTCATGGGAACTCGTAACCGCACCATTTTTTAATTCCGTTTCTGACTTTCCCCCGTAAAAAACTACTATTACTTATTATCATTGTTATTTTGTATAGCACGGCGCTCCTTCGAACTGCGAAGTCATAATAATAAAAAAAATACGGAAATAAAAAAGTGCCAGTGAGTCTACACTCACACCTGTACAAACTTTTACTACCCTGCCCAACCCCAACAACTGTTTACTCTTTGCGATGACATATTATTGATTGTTGTATTCTGCATTCACGGGAAACTGGCGACTTGGGGGAAAAAATGCGAAACAGCTGCTGGAAATTTTACTGAGCAATTTTTTAGCATGTAAAAAGACGAAAAAGCGGTATAATATGTTTTGCGTAAAAGTTTGGGAAGGAACCAGTTTGAGCAGTGCTCAGAAATGAGAATTAATCTTTGGATTATGGTTATTTTGCATAATGATATCGTGCCCCATCACTCATGAGCCCATATTTCCGGATTCCTATGAATATGTACCACTATTCTGTGATACTGTACCGCGTGGATATGGATGAACTAAAATTAGACGCAGTACTTATATACTTTAGGACAAAAGGTCATTGTCCAGATAGAAAGAGTTAACTAGGAAGTCATTGTCTTTGTTGCTTTTGGGATCACACACAAAAGCATTCGGAATTTATACATGCTGATTCCTATTCAAGCAGACCGTTCAAGAATCATATTATCATAAGGAATATAGATAGATAGATAGCTCACACAGGTGAGGCCGTTTAAACTATTGTGCAGTTTATTTCTGTGTGTATGTCAGCTAAATTTTTTGAAAAATGGATCATATCACCCACCCCAAACACCAATTTTGCTTGTTGTTAGTTCCGCATCACTGACGCGCTGCATGGGTTGGGTGACAACGATTCATGTCTGAGAAGGTGCCTTCCCTACAATTTTCCCACTTGCACTTCTTGTCGAAATTAGGAGGAACAAGAAAAGGTGTAAATAATGTCAACATTCAAATTTCAACCTGTTCAACCAAGGCAAAATAAGCTACGGAATATATATATATATATATTATTTGATTTGCTAAGTATTATTTGTGAGTATATCTGTATAGGTGTTATTTGTATTACTTGTACATTTGGGTGTGCGGTGGAGGGAGACTAAATGGCTAACAATACATAAAAACGTAGGTAAATTGTGTACGGTGCTATTCCTTTGCCCCACGACGTATACAAGTCCGTCCGTATTATGGTAATTGTGTTAATATGATATGATAGTTAAATTCGTTGGTGTTCTGCTGCCTGCCTGCTGGAAAAATGCACGTTATACGTACATCCGTCCGTCCGTAGTCCGCACCCTTCGCCGCTTCGCCTTGCTCTCATGTGCACACACACACACACAAACACAAACACGGAGTTATGAAATGTCTGTACGTTTCCCCAGGTATGGGATGTATGACAAGGAATTTTAATCAGCTTTTCGAAAATTAGATACGCCGGTTTTATCCTTCCTTTGGCATTTTAGGATCCCCATAAGTTTTAAATTTTGAATGGATTCCACCTTTACAAGTGTCTCACTGACTGACTGACTTCAGAAGTAACAAGAATGGACAGGCCGTTTGCTATATGGCTATTATGATGGCATTTACGTTAAAATATACAGCATCAGTTGGAGAGGGTATGAAAACTATACTATCATCACAAAAGTGATACGTTCCATTCCTTTGCACACATGCATACTTTTATTTTGTCATATTCTCTTCAAAAAAAGCGTACATGTTTCACTCGTCGATTTCTGTCTAAAACTATGATGCGTCGTGTATGGATGGAGGAATATATCAAACCTTTTTTCCCTTTGACCAAGCTCAATTTTTCCGCAACCTGTAAACCCATATGGAATAAGTGTAGACCTCCCATCGTCAGTGAAGCACGTTTAGTGAGGGATCCACCAGGTGAAATACACTCCATAAGGTGTTCTCTTCAACCAACCGTTCCTTTTTATTCAGAAAAAGGGCACAAAGGCTAACGTGAAGTCACCCTTTTACGCTTGGATGATAGAGCAAAAATTTTCTAAACTGGATTGTATTTAAGTTTGGAGGAATTTTCTGAAGGTGTACATTACCAAAGTTTGGAGATTGGAGAGTAAGTATAATATTATGGGCATTTGTGTGGAGAAAGAAGTTTTATAAAGACAAAAAATAGCCATAAGACAGGAGTCCTGGTGTAGAAGATATGGGTATACCTTACATAATAACAATAAGCAGCAGTATATACATACCAATGTGCATATATATGTATGTCTAGTTTTTAGACAAGTGTGAACTCTCTAAACATTGACACTTTTGGGTGGTTTTGGCTTAAACTTTGTGTTCAGTCAGATGCAGTACATGCGTGACATCAACAAAGTGCTTGTCCCGGAGAAAAAGTTTTACCCCAAAACATAGCACTTGATCCTCATTGAGACTCGACGACTGCACAGAATAAAATCTGATGAATGAGATTCATTGAATGAACAAAATATAAGAATCCATGCAGTCGTCGGTCGTACGATTTTTCAGCAAGTTTAACCTGCGCTACTGCTGCGTGCATGCATTTCCGCCGCATTCGTTTTCTTCCCGAATCCAAGAATTGCCAAACAATGCCATTGATATTGATACAATGCCAACTGCCACTGCCAGAGCGATTTCCCTTTTCAGTTTTTATAAAAGAAGGACGTTTTTTCCATGGCTTTTTTAAACAGAAATACGTATATATCTATATACAACAGGGCAGGGAGCAATAGAATGTCCCTTGTTGTAATACACACATATTGTACACATTTAATCCTCCGAACAATACAAGAATATCACACCTTCTCTCCGTATTCTGGTGAATAGAAAAGGCTGAGGTGTAATATATCATAATATTCTTTGTAAACACGGATACTTTTGGTCGCGTATTCCCTCTGACATTTATTGTACCTCCCTATATACTCTTCTCCACCTATACACAAAGATTTTTAATACAGTTAAATATCTAAGAAGTAAAGAAGGATTTCTTGAGAATTGCCTGCAATAATGTGAATATGGTATTATTATTATTGACATAAAAAGTGAGAATTATCAGTTTAACCAATGGAGTTAGGAGGATACTCGTTCGTTCGTTCGTGCACATTCCTGCTCACGGCTGGGCCTACGACTAAGGAGCATTTTTATCTTTGCAAACAAGGCGACAAACAGTCTTTCACTTCACACATTTTTTTCTCTCTCTCCCTCTCTCTCTCTTAAAGCTCTCCCCTTCTTTCTTTTTCATCCCATCATTTTTTTTCCTCCAGCAGAGTCAATCAAGTCAACGTCAATATTATCTCTGCTTGAAGGGTGACGATAATCTGGTCACGAAAAATATAGATGTGGACACATGGCTCGAATCTTAACAGCTTTACCTTTCACATATTATATATCTACTCAAGTCAGACCCAGGTTTAGTGTGGATGGAATTAGTATTGTGTTCGTTGCTGTTGAAGAGGAAAATCTTTTTTTTTTTAGATTAGCTTTTCATAAAACTGTGAGAAAAGGGATACGCATGGGAGTATATAACAACAGTGACTTGTATACAATATAAATATACAAAGCCATTCGTATATAGTAGGTATATATGCATACATAGTTTAAGAAACAAGAGGAAATAGCGCTCCCTCATGTCTCAATGCCCATCCGGATACTCCCCTTGAAAATGAACACTTTTGATGTACCAATATTATCTTGTATACCTGAAAATAAAATGAATTGACGGGGGATTGGATTGAATGGGAGCAAGAATGGAATTTCGTGGGTCATCACTTGAAACCCCAATGAATGAAATATGACAAGAAGGAAATTATCATCAGAGCAACAAGTGCGATATATAGACATTCTAGCAGCTTATGCATTTCTCATCAGTTTGACATCTGAGAACCATGTTATTATGATATTATAGCTCTGAATATATCCTCAGAATTACACTCTTGGAATGATGATCACTACAGACAATTGAGATTTAAAGGCATATGTGCTTATTTTGTGAATGATATACTCGCTAAACTTATAATAAATCCTAAAGGATTTGTTGAGCAGGTGCTGGATGCCTTTGATTTCAAACATGAGCGTCGTCGTGGGTGGTTAACTCGAATAATACATAAAGCAGAGAGTCAAAGCATATGTACATAGCTCGATTTCCAAATAAAAACCTGCGAATCCCCTATTATCCCAGCGATTTATCGTCAAGCCCGATGAGTGACTTACCGTTGCGGGGTAACTTGAGATGCGAGTGGTGGAGCAAAAGCACGGACGCTGCTGACGGTGAAAGAGGCATAAGCGGAACCCTATTTTGGCACAAGTTAGGGTGGTTTTGCTGTTTGGTGGTACATACTACATAGCCACCAATTTTGAAGCTGGTTTTACCTAGTTCATAAATACCAATTCCATTAAATATTAACTAAACACTATTTTAGGATCGGCATTCTGCCGCCCAAAATTGGATGAAAACAAGAGTACAGATTATTGTTGTGGCCGGCCGTACGTATTTAGGTAGGTATGATAGCGTAGTAAAGCTTTGGAACGGGATTGGCTGAAATTTGAGGTAGAGACGTATCATTAAATTGAAACATTTATTGTGTAAATGTCGGGGAAAACCGGGTTTTTATTGATTGCTCTGCTTGGTTGGTTATGATGAAAACGTTGTGTTATTTTGTCCGTAACCTTCGTCCGTGCCATTGGCACCGCTAAAACTATTTTTTTCAGGTAAAGTTCATCCCGTGAACTCATTGAGGAACAACCCCGGAAATTACCGTATTCCAAAAACATGTAATTTGGTATGGTTATATAAGGGTCATTATCAAAACGCGCGGAGGGACAGAGACACCCGGAATAAATAGAATTTGGTTACGGTTTGTCGTCCTATTCAGTGTTTTGGCCTTGATGAAATATTCAAAACTAGCGTAAACCAAAGTTTCTTATCCCTTTGTGATTCCCCATGAGCTGGAGCAGTTTACTACGCAGCAAAAGTATTTCTCGGGAAAAACCTTTTCCCCGGACAATGGACGCATTCATATCACGAGTTTGCATGTCAACTCCTCATTTAGCCACAGCCGCCACAAACTTCTGGAGAAAGTTGATGAATTAATGATGAATCATATCAAGTGGAAGGAAGGTAACAAGCGAATGAGTGTATAATTTCCTGGCTTTATCATTTACACCAACTTTGCTGACCAATTATTCAGGGAACAGATAGCGGTTGACATTTTCACGCAGCTCATGAGTAATTGCCAAAATAAGGTTTCCATTGATTAAGCATATATATCAGAATTGGTATATATATGTCATCTATCACGAACCAACAAATTATTACAGACGTGAGGTCTCTCCATCCACTAGAGAAGTTGTACCGAATTGAATACGGAACATCCGCGGTGTGCATGTTTTTTTCTCAGGGATTTACTCACTGTTTTGAATGGCCTACGTGACACTTTTGACATAGGCACGGATTACAGTTTCTCCTCACATCGGCCGCTTCTCACGCGGACCGTACCTGTTGTACCCTTTCCTCTGCTTTTTTAGGATTTTCACGCGGTCGTAGCGTGAGTGCGTTGTGTATGTGTGTAGCATCCTTATAGGCACTGTATACAACAACGTTGTGTAGGTATATATATATATGACTGCATGCCTGCAAGTAATCTCAGTTTTTTCCTTAATGAGCTTTCAATCCGAAAAATATGAGCGCCTTTACAGGTGTGAACGTGAGAGACTCCATCCCAGGCAGGGAGTATAAACTATGTATGTACGTGTATCTTTTATGATGGGGCATATCTATCAATAACAATTATAATAATGATATGCCTTATAATAATACTTTTAGTTAGCCTGTATAGGCTTATAAGTAACTTGGCAGATAACTAACCCAATAATGTAATTCTCTCTATATATCTACATAATCCTCCAAATACACTTTACCTTGTGCTTTTGAGGATTTTTAACTTTGAAAAAATCAATTGTTCTGTTTTCTATATGCGGCAAAGATGAATGAGAAAATATATGGTTTGGAAAAGGCAGCTGGAATGACAAGGTAATGCATGTATACCGATATATATATACTTACTTATATACGCTGTAAGTGTAAGTCATACGGGCAAATATTTACGCTATATTTTTCAATCTCCGTTAATAAACAAGGTGGCTGTAGATAAATACAACAATGACACTCATAAAGCCCCCTCATAACTACAAATATGCTTAAATGCTAGTTACACCCATATATTGTATGGCTTTTTCCACTTTTTCCTCTAAAATTCAAGAAAAATTGAACGTTGTAAGGAGGCAGTTAACCAGAAAAGAATGTCTTTGTGAAACATTCTTTCTTTCTTGCTCTGCATTCTTAAATGCTCTTGGGTGCTATACACACAAACACACTGACATTCCCCTTGGAAAAAAAATCTTCAATTTCCAGTGGTACAATACTGGAATATCAATAAGTTCACACCTTCACTGTCATCCTGTTTCTTCTTTTGTGTCTTTCTTGTTTTCAAGGGAAAAATGCATGAGCCGTCATAAAAACCACTAATATAATAATAAATGGGATGTACAATCGTAATTCGTTGGAAAAATGGATGAACGCTTTATGACATGCTTTTTTTATCTCACATCTTGTTAGACACATCGACCACGTCTCTCACGTCATCAAAGACTGAACCAGTTTTTGATAAAACAAGGAACAAACGGGAGCAAACGATGATGTAGTTTTTTTTAAATTGTGTAATATGTATTCCCCTTAAAAATCTCAACCCTGATTCATCATCTAAAATGGCTAAGGGGCAATAAAACTCGTAAAGATATAATAGTCTATGCTATCCGCCTATTATCATCATGAATATCCCTAAAGACGTTTTTATCAATTTTTCTTTTCAGTTCGAAGAAGCATTTTGGGAAATTACGAGTGACACTATGAATTACATCAATAAGCGCAAATCCATCATCATTCATTCACCCATTCATCCATCTCGTCATGATGGATGAATGGAGACTTACCTGGAATAATTAATTACTTTGGTTGCTCCACTCGGATATATATTCGCCCACAAAAGTTGCACGATAACTCATCTATGAGCACATGTCAATCAGGGAATTTCCTTGGGTGCATTAAAGGGAAACATGTTCTGCATACCATTTTATTACAAAGTAACACGAACGAAACTCTCTTTTTTTTAGCTGGAGGCTTATAAAATGAGAATATTATTCCTTTTGTGATGCCATAATCTCTCTCAAAAAAGTTAGCCGAAACCACACAGAGCCACTACTTTATTGCATCATCAATATAATCATCGTCGTCATCACCGTCATCATCATCTTCGATCCTCTTTTCCGTATTATCTGAGAAGGATGATCCATTTCCAGAAAATCAAAATTTTCCATTTTGCCCCAAGAAAGTAAATGAAAGTATATGAAATTCCTTATGAATCACAACCCTATATGTCCCAGGAATGACAAAAATGAAGATTCCTCCTCCTCCTCCTCATCATCGTCGTCATTATGCACAAATTTTTAAAAAAAATATGGTTCCTAATAAATATACCTACATATCACTGTCCATTTTATCCCAGCAATAATCCCATGCTTCTCACACTCACTCCAGTCTTTTTAAGGCATATGTGTACATAGTCATGTATTACATTATCATAATGATCATGTGCATATCAATGAAGTATGATTATCATCTTGGCATCATATCATCATCATTAGTCTACCGTGTGAGTGGTGTGTATATACACAAAATAGAAGAGAAGACACCAGTAGCGTTTTTTCTTGTTTGGGACACACACACATCACACCACTCACGTACACACAAAAATCGCGAAATGCTCACCAGCATGGTTTTCTCTCATGGGATATGAGTATATACACATTGGAAAAAGGTACGTACGCTCGCTCGCTCGGGCTGCTGCTGTGTGGATATATAAGTACGCAAAGCTTGCTCTCACGTAGGTACACATTGCCGATAGCCAACTGAAATATACATATTAAATGTGTGTGGTGCAAGGCTCCCAAGCTCAGTTCGCTTTATGCTCGCCTCCACTAAACAACTCGTGAGAGAACTTGTCTGGAACTCTGTGGATCTCTCTGATTCACTCAGGATAAATACATTATTTTGGCAGTGTTATCTTAATTGTATCATAAGCTAATATCTTGTAGCATCACGTATTTATCACAAAAAGTTGCGTATTTTTTATCAGTAGTTTTTTCGCCGACACTCGTGTCACACTTCGCACGCCGAGTTGCATAACAAGTCGGAGCATTTTTGACGAAGATTTTAAAGGAGTTTTGTCTCTTTTTTTTGGAAAAAAAATTATATATATATTATCCAGTGAAACTCAAAATTGATATTGGTCTACTGTGACTTAAATATAATAATATTATATTTAATCTTTATTAGTTCAATATTCCCCGGCATTGGGCATAGGACACACTATAAGTCAGTTTTAGTAAATGTGACTATTGAGGAAAAAAGTGTTTTTGTTCGAGTGGATAACTGGTGTCGCCCGGTTTACTTCTTTCTTTTGGTGATTGTGTCTTGGACACAGGAAATGTGAACAAAGGACAGGAAGCGAAAGGAGTCGAATAAAAGAATTTTTTTTTGGGAAGAAGAATTTAGTGGCTATACAGTTGTAAAAGTGATAAAAACTCCATTAGTCTAAGTACGGCCGGGGTATTATGACCCTTACTTTGTGAAACTTCAGTTTTTATGGTGAAAGTATCCATATTATCCATATATAGCCAGTGACAAAGAAGCAAGTTTTGAAAAATAGAATTTTCATATTGAAATGAAGCCAGTGCATTATTGGAGGCTAGCAGTGGTCCTGTTATGGACCCTGTTAGCAGTTTCCTTCTTTATCGACCCCTCCTCAGCCGCTCCAGGCTCACAAGCGGACGGACAGCAGCAACCCAGCTCACCATTGGCATCAAACTCTGCAGACAACACAAGGAGGGGGATGAGGGCACTGAGGGAAATGAGAAATTTGAGGAGATCCCACCGATCTAAATTTCCCCTCAAGGCGGAGGAATCCCGGAGGAAATCAAAGAGGACAAGTGGTAAGAAAACTTGACTTCCATATCATTTTTTTTTCTCTCTCTCTCTCTCCATCTCGTTCAGGGTTTTTCACCTATTTAAATTCATGGATCATGTCCACACCTCCCCTCATGGAGGAAAAGCTCATTCATGCTCAAATTCATTTCATTACCACACATCCGAAAATTTGCAATGCATATTTATTTCATCTCATCCGATGATAAAAAAAAATGTGCAAGATGCCGGTCTGGTTTTCTCTGTGAGCGGGGCAGTGCGCGGTGTGCTTTTATTAAAGCACTTTCTTGGCTTACTTTTCCTACTCCATCATCACCAATCAGCCATTAGCGAAAAAAGAAACCGTCTATATATCCCTATCCTCCTCAGACACACAAATTCACTTGATGTTTATAGACACTTGGTTTGGTTGTTTACTATACACATTATTACATAGAAGAAGAATATCATATTATCACAGCGTAGCATATCTCAGTTTAGCATCATATTACATGTGAAAATTGCGTTGTAGTCGAGTATCCCCTTTACAACACAATATTAGGTATTCTCTTTTTTTCGTTCGATTCTCCTCCTTTTGATATATACGATATCTTGTGTGGAAATATGGTAATCGAACCTGAAATGAAAATTGCATTGCATTTTGCCTCATCCTGCATAATCCGCATCCCTATTCCAATGCATTTTTAGCCTGCTGCACTTGACTTGCGAGGAGCAAGTGCATTTTGAGTGCAGTCCAATCCCCAAATTCAAAAAACTGCCAACAGGTTAAAATTCTCAAACTCATCATACATTTTTCAAGTACACGTCCCCGTCCGTCCATATGTATATATATATATATATATATATATTCATAAAAAAAATTTTGCCAAAATTTTTTTCCCTACTCTGTTGAACACACGGAGTGTACTACTACTACTAGTAGTTACTTTTTTTTCATATATTTTGCATTTTTACTCTGCATATAAAAAGTATGTGAGGTGATGTGTGATGTTACGTTTTTTTTTACTACGACTACTGCTATACACACCGAACGAACTTGTCAAGGAGTTCACTAGCTTGTTCATATGTATGTATTATTCGAGTCTCCTGCTTTGTAATCCATTTTTGCCGAATGGGCATGCAAAAGCATGTCTGGCCTAGCCGCATAGTAATTTCACACAGAGTGTAGGCAGTTTTTTCCTAGAAAATATTTACTCAAGTTGTAAAAACACACACACACACACATGCACTCCATTCCATCTTCCCTAAACCCAAAGTGAACTTAAATGTCGTTCGAGGAGGGCTACGGTGATTTTTTGATAGGGACCCATTGCCTTATTCATTTTGGTAATAAAATGAAATAAAATAGGGAAGACGCACACTGCACTCGGATTGCGGTTAATTGATAGATCACTTACAGGCATACTTACTTTACTAGGGAAATCCATAATAATAAAATTGCATGTAGAAGACGCAGACCGCAGCAGCAGCAGCATCATCATCATGAGTCGACCACGGCAGAAAAGATCTCAATATCATTTATAAAAAAAGGTGGATCCTCAGGTTTGTTCATATATCCCTTAGCTTCTTCTAGTTTGTTGTTTTTTCTTTCTTTTGAGCTAACTAGGATCGCTATTTTGCCGTCACCGCATCACTCATATCTCTGTACTTGTCGATGACGGAGGTCAGCTTGGGAAACAGTAATTAGACGGTAGTGTCTGTCAATTATTTTAATTATCGGTAATAAAAGCACATGCAAAATATGTGGGATGCCTACAGCCCCAAAAAAACATTCAGAAAACCCCAGTTCTTTATCACCTCACACACACACGACATCACCATCATCATCACTGCATACCTTCTTCTTGGGTGAACTCCTCATGTCGACCCTCAAATTAATCACATTCCATTGTTATACTTAATTCCATGCATACCCGGATTCTGGAAGTCCATCCGGAAAAAATATACACTCCCTTATTTGCTGTATATAGTCCCTTATGCTTACTTACTCTCATTGCATAACTGGGTCTGTAAGAATGTGTGGCATAATCTTCCGTATATATTTGCAAGTCCAATGATTGATTGATGATTGCAAAACTGCATATCTAGATATTGTATGTCCATGTAGAAATCACGCTGATTAGATGAGCTTCCAGCGAGAAAAAATATCATCTTCATCAAAACCTCCACCAAAGCGAGAGAGAAGTATTATAAAAGTTTACACACAGTTCAAGTGTGTGTGTGTGTGTGTGTAGTTTACTTGTGGCCAGGGGTCCTTTTTCTTATACACAGCTTCTTTATTATTACATTTTTTGTGGCATCATATCATAAGGTATTGGTAACAATATCTGCATATACAATAGTGATTTTTTTTTCTTGTCTTGAAAAACAAGAGGGAGCATGCAGGCCAGGACAAAGTCGGTGGTGTGCCATGAATATTCATGACCCATTCGTCGATACTTATTCTCCTTTTTTTATTATTCTTGTCAGTAGCAGCGAGAGAATCATGCAAATCAGTAGTAGTAGTAGCAGTAGTAAACAATAAGACATAGTCAGTCAGTTGAGCGTTCATCATCAACATTCAACCTCATCATCCATTTTACTATCATCTTCCTCCTCTTCTTCTTCTTCTTCATTTTACAAAACTATACAAAAAACACATATAGACATAAACACAGGGTGAGCAAGAGCAGATAATAACAAGGGGATTTCTTTTTAGAAAAAAAAACAGATTTTTCCCCATCATTGTGATCAGCATCATCATCATCATCGAAAACCCATGTTAGCTCAATGTGTGTTTTTATAGTTTGTGTGGTCCACCGCCACCACCACCACCTCAGTTTTTGGGTGGTGCATAAAACCGCCCGGTCATTTGTCACTTATTGCATCTTTGAAAAAAAAATCTGTTGCAAAGCAAGGGGAAAAAAATAATGTTCTGTATGCGAGCAGTTTTATGATGTAATTAGCAAAATATTATAGTAGCATATAATATATATGTATGTATTCGTACATCGGATGACTTTTCTGGAGAGTGTCCATATTCTAATAAGAAATAGCTGCAAGCACGTTATAAAAAAGAGCATAATATATTTCTTCGCGTCTAATGCCATTCTTTTCTAGTTCTATTTCAAGTGCTGACTTAATTGCTCTCAAGATGTTCACATATATAGTGAGGAGGATGAGATGTGGAAAAAGTGCATACGAAAGGAGAGTCATCTTCTTCTTCTTCATCATCATCATCATCACCTGATCTTGTCTCATCACATTTTTTGACAGGGGTATATAACCATATGCTTACGTTTCTTGGAGTATTATAATATAGAGTTAACGTAGTTAGCGATTGCACATTGTTTTGCATTGTGGTCTGCATAATACACACACGGATGACTATATAGCAGCAGTTTTTTTTCTCTGCAAATGGTTGACCACCACCACACTAACAAAGTACACATAATGTTTCATTCATTCATTCATTTTCCCAAACCACGAGCATTGCACTTGATCCTAAAGAGCCTTATATTGTCATATATCACACGGAGAATCAGTCAAGAATGTCAGAGGAAAGGGATAGGAATATATTATATTCTTGAGGAAAACAAGTGTCATTGAGTGTAAAGATGCACTTGGACACTGGAAGCGAAGCTCTAGCTAGCTGCTGCTGCCTTGCCTGTTATCATGTAAATTAGTTCCGGTTGTAATAATGTTAATGATTTATGGTTTACTCAAACAACCATATATATGCATGCATATGGATTGTAGACACAAGTCTTTTTTTTCTATTTACTTACACAAGTGGCACACACTCGTCAGCTTCAAAGTAGTGGTAGGTCATGTAGGCCTGGAATTATACAAAAAAAAGAAGAAAGAATTGGATCC
Organism: Dicranocentrus wangi; assembly: GCA_036850665.1. Lineage (NCBI taxonomy): Eukaryota > Metazoa > Arthropoda > Collembola > Entomobryomorpha > Entomobryidae > Dicranocentrus > Dicranocentrus wangi. The sequence goes on along the minus strand of JAANSN010001211.1, from coordinate 23,107 downwards.
TGATCCCAGAAACTGATGTCTGCCAACCTACACAGAAATTATCTAGGCATGGTATTATTTTTTTCGTGGACATATTGGTTCACTTTAATTTGAAGTGGTTATCAAGGCTAAACCAATTACTGTGAAGACCCAGCCTTGTGCGTAAGCTAGAGTTTAAACTGTAATTTAAATTCATCCAATCTCCATAAATAGGCAGGTGTATAGTGAATTCCGTGTAAAAATAGCGTATTATCGTAATGTTCACTGTCGTGGGCAGAGAACTGCAATTAGCACATGTCTACTATTTTATTATTAGTCGTGTTTGTGGCGTGTGCTTTGCTTAAACACAATGTACAAAAGTAAGAGAGTGTAGGCCGTTGCTGCAATTATTACAATTTTCTTCAGGAGGAAAAAATATGAAACTGGATCGTCTGCTCACACTACTGCTGCTGTCATATACGTAATAATAGCAGGGCAAAAAGTGCATGTTTTTTTAGATTTTAGTTTAGCGAGTGGATTTGCAGTTCCAATGAAAAATATGTTTTTGCGTCGTAGGTTTATTGGCGACAAAAGTACAATGAATGGGGATGTGTAATGTAATCTCAATCTCTCTGAGAATTTTTGTTGTACACACAGACTAGACGGTAGTGTTTATTTTGGTTTTGTTGTTAATGTACATAAAGATTAGGTGTAATAATAATAATACAAGAGTGCACAAAAATTTACAATTGTAGTAGTGGGTATCCAAAAAAATGTAAGATGACTATAGAGATGATGCATGCATCATGCATGTATGTACACTGCTTGCTACCCTTTAAAAAATTCACTCTATTTCTTCTAATAATTACGACGATGCGTAGGTAGAAATTCGAGTCTCGTTTTTAATTTCTAATAATGATGCAAGCTTTTGATTGTAAGCGAGTGCTTACAAGAAAGTTGGTGATTGATTTCTACGGAAAACAGCTAAGCTAAAAGCTACTAACCGTGCATGCCATTATTATTAGTCACATCCAATTATTAGCATTATCTCTATTATTATTATTTGTAACAACTTTCGACATATTTGTAGAGTCAGCTTGTTATCAGTTTCTTTGGATAGGATGAGAATTAAAAGGAAAAGTTGATGATTCACACATTTTTTTCTCATTTTATACCTGATTTTTAAAAAGAAGAATTTACAATATTCGACGATAAATACCACACCGTTAAATAAAAGAGAAAGAGCACAAAAAGGTGTGTTATAAGTTATAAACTCATTCGATGTTGTGTGGAGGCATCATAGTTAATCCCAAACTCTGAGAACGCATCTCGGCATCTCACTCTCATTACGCCAATGACCAATATGATCCGATAAACGTGGAGTTTTTTTTAAATATTATTTATTGAGATTGAGAGGTCACTTGTTGTAACCCGTCACACACTTGGATATTATATCAGATGGACACGTCACACAGGCACCACCACATCACTACCACCAGATAAAATCTTTGTGTAATTTTACGATCCTCCTGCTATCATCTCACCCTTCCTATCTGTGTGGAGTTGGTGGAATAGTTGGATTGGCCAATTGTATTGCTGGGACCAAGTACACAAAACTCAATTCTTGCTAATTATCATTGTTTACAATGCTATTTTTACTACTGCACACACATAATATGCATCCCAGAACATTTTACAATGACCAGCAGTGTGATATTTGAAATGTGAGTGAGAGAGGTCGTCTCTGCCATGCCATAACAAATAATTAATCTTGATACTCTGCTGATTGCACTAATTTAATTATATATATATACGATGCACACACACTCTCTCTCTCTCTCCCATGTGGTCCCCCAGATCACGGGGTAATTGCATCAATCCCCTTAAATTGATATATATATCACTCACTCACTCAGTTTGGAATAACAATAAAAAAAGGAGGGTATAAATAAAAAAATTCTGACTTTTTTTAAGCACCGCATGTGTTCCGCTTTTTACGATACAATAAAGATAAACTTGATTGCTGTAGTTTACAATGTGGACTCTTTGTTCGTGGTGTGAACAATGGGATCTCTGGATTTTTTTAGGATTACTTACTCTATATGTTTTTATTATTTCTTCATCAGATCACCCCACTTGGCTATTTTTTTTTCAAATGAAAATTATACAACTTTTAGCCAAATTAGGAAAGGGAACCGGGCAAGCAAGCCACAGCCACACTACTTGTTTGTGTAGTGTCTGTAGTTTCGATTGGATTTAGGCGAAAAAATGCGAATTTACTTGGTGCACACTATTGCCCATTTTATCACTGTGACATATAAAATCATATTTGAATGCAGGGGAATGTTTCCTAGTTGAGTTTGCCAAGATTCTAAAAAAAAAAAATCACTGTGTAAATCCTTTTACCTGCCCTATCTGATTCTTCTGATTTGAGTGTTTTCAGCCCTTTAGTTTGCACTTTGCAATTCCAAGTAGCATGTAATCATCCTCCTCACAAGATCATAATCATACAGCAAACTACATTGTATACAAACAATAATCTAGTTAAACTTGAGACTTTGAACAACTACCAATCTTCTATTATTGCTATTTTTCCCTGTGTGGCTGGCTGGCTATCCATCTATTAGACACAATATTTCTCTCGTTTTTCAGCAATCTTATGTACATGTAAGGTGATGGCCTTATACGGGAAAATAAAATTAAAGCAGAAGAAGGCGAAATATATAGTCCATAAAGGAGAGAGAGAGAGAGAGAGAAACAAGTCGTGTCAAGCTTCTCAAATCAATCCCAATATTAGTAGAAAAACGAGCACGCCTTGGCGTGGCAACCACCACCACCATTTCGCTTCTTTTTTTTTCCACCGCGTAGTCCGTCTACCACCACACCACCACCACGGTGGTTGGTGTACCACCGTGCCCATTTAACCCATCATAATCATAACAGGGGAAGCTTATATTGTAATCATAAGAGGAGTGACAGGAGCCAAGGAGAATAAATTTTGTTGTCATCATTGGTAAAAAAGCGAGTGTCATTTTTTCCCCGTCTATCAAACTTGGGCTAACTTGGTGGAAAAAAAAGAAGAAGAGGAGCTTATCGCTCGAAAAAAAGTGATTCCTTCCTTACAAGGAAATTCAATCGAAGCAAAAGGTGTAACGTTGTGGCTCCGATGAGCCGCCACATCAAAAACAATCATATTTAGCCTTCTTCTCCTTTTCTGTATCTTCAAGCTCACTTTAACTCTCCATATCTCTGTCACCATCTCAAAGCAGACAAGGCTTCCTTGATACACACTCGCAGATTTGCATGGATTCCTAGCTGCTACGGACTTGGACACACTGATGATGATCAGATCATGATCATGATCATCATCAGGATGAGGAGATTGAGCATCTCATTTTTTCTCATCTATCGGCATTCCCATCTTGTAATGAGTAGAGTAGTGTATAAAAAGGAAGGAGCATAGTAGTTCTTCTACAGTTAGGTTTTGCCAGTGATCGATGACGTCCAAGTCCAAGTAAAATACTACAACGGACTTATATATATATATATATGCCCATACTGAAAGGATACGGACATGGGACCGGGAAGATCCAATCAGAATCATTCAGGATATCTACTATCCAAATAAATAAATAAACAGTGTATTACGATAAGGATAATATCTCACCTGCATTAAAAAAATCTCCGTGTACTCCTCACCATATCTCTCTTTTTATCTGTGTTTACCAACCAGAAAAAAAATGAGTCGGACCTGATCTTGGTTTTTTATTTCACATGGGCAGTGAGGCTAACTGCTGCAGAAGGAGAAAGCGCGTATATACTACTACTACACTACACCCATATTATACCTATCTAGTTACATTTTATAAACAGTTTTATTTACTGGTAAAAATGATGTGCCATAGTGAGCATTCATGTTTACATCTTTAAGGAGCGGAGGGAGACCAACTTGCGACGCATGTTTTGCACACTGACTGTCTTGTTGTTGTGAAAGCTTTGGTTGGGAGAAGAAGGTGAACGATAAAGAAAAACATGGGGCATAACAATACCCAGAGAAAAAGCGAGTCCAAAAAAAAGCACCCCTCCTCATCGTCGTCGTCGTCGCACCTCCCGACTTGATGTTTCCTTTAGTATCTACTCTACAGGCATCCATCATTCCATCCATCCTATAATCCATTTTTATCCATGGAGTTTTTGCTATTATTATTATTATTCTGTTACTTTTTTAAAAAGGAAATGATTGGAGTGTCTTATCGAATGAAAATCAACCAAGATATAAAGATCTGCCAGAATGAATAATCTTTTTTTGACACTTTTCACAATTCATCATCTAGCCAACCATGGGGCATCAAAAGAGCTTAGGCGAGTCGAGATCCCAGGTGATTTTCCTTGCGTTTTTGGACAGCCACAGTTATTATTGCTCATTTTTTTTGTTCTTGTGTGGCTACTCCACAATAAAAATTTTTGTCTCTGAAAAGGTGAGCCCTCTGCGATGCGATGCGATGCTCTCTCAGCTCACATGTTGTGCGTAGGTTGATAAATTAGCTGTTGGCAGCAGGATCAGGAATGATGTGAATGATACTCTGAGCAGCGCACCACAAATATATATATATATAAAAAGAGTTTTGCTCTTGAGAGAGGATCGATGGAGATATCATTATTATGATGACAATGGCGCCAACTCGTTGACTCAATCATCTATAAAAAATATAATATATGTATACGTAATTTTTGTAGACAGGCCACTTTTGTCATTTTCAATATGCATATGCATACCAACCAACCAACCAGCCAGCCACCACGGCCAGATATATATATTTTTGTTGAGTTCCTTTACACAGTCTCCATATTATATATTATGGCATATGGGATCGTGTCAAGATATCTGAAAATGTATTGCGCATATGCCAATTTCATGATAGATGCCATGCCGTGCGTTTCCCCCATATAGTCACAGAAAACTGCACTGAGCAAACAGTGAGAAGAGACAGTCCTTGACTGAAAAATATGATATGGGAGGCTATCATATCTACACACACACACCACCACACACTGCTTAAAGAAGCTGATCGTCGTGCTTGATGATGATGATGATGATGACACTTGCAAATTGCAATTAAATTGCTTCCTCTTCATAAAACCACTCAGGAAATGAGCTACTCAACGGACAAAAAGTACACAAGCATCAAAATCCAAGTAAAGGTCCAATCCAAATTCAGCAAAATATGGATCACATAAAAATTGAAAATTTATTCGTTTGTGTATAGAATAAAGCACGTTCTGGAATTTTTATGGGGACTATATTATTTTATTTAAAAAAAAAAGAAGAGGTAGGTAGGATATAGGATGCGACGTTTTGGCCAACATCATCATCATATCACATCGCGTATCCCAAATAGGGAAAGGTTTTCTGCCAGTTATTTACTACAGCACTAATATCTTGAGGGAAATTTTGCCAGGAAAAATACATATTATAAATTTATGATACTTTCTGGGACAGTGATCTGATGACATGGATGAATGCGCAGGCAAATATGCTCTGGTTTTTCTGGCGAACATGTTTCCATGTTATGCTCATGCCAAGAAAAAAAAAACCTTGCGAAAGAAAAAAAAACAGTAAAAGTATGGCTAGTATATTTTGTAGAGCACAGATACCAGGCAGGCAGGCAGGCACAAAAATGAGATCCAGTTAAAGTAACGTAGTAGTAAAAAACAGTTACAGATAAATCTGGGCCTTTTTTCTTTCCTTTTTCTGCTAGTTCAGTTCACCCATATTACCCTGATCTAATGTTTTCCCCAGTAGTCCCCACCACCATACCGCCGCCGTTTCTCCGCTGCTGCTCATCTTGCATTTTTATCCATCCGGCTGTTGCTGACGATATGATTATTTGTCTAAAGGAGAAACCATGTAAAGGGAAATGAACAGGAAGAAATAATTTAGCCTCGATATTCTCTACAATGAATGTGTGGAATCCTGCATTTTTCTGCATTTCCTGAACGCATATCCTCCTCGCGCAGTTTCGCTCAACTTCTTCTTCTTCTCAGAGGAGTCCGTCAGTCTGTCCGTTCTTCCATTCTGTCCAGTCCATTTAGCAGGAAATGCAGTGCATATTATCATTTCCCCGTATTTCGTAGTAGACACAGTCCCACATCATCTTGACGGGAACCCACCGTTCTGTAATAATATTATTATTTTATCGGAAGAGGACTTTTCGAGAAGATGCATGTCGGGACGCGGGAGCATTGCCCCGAAGAAAAAGACAAAAATTTTTTTTTTAAAGTTGGATCCTGAAAAGGGATATGGAAAGAGGACGCGGTGCGGTCATTTGGATTGATATTGATATCGTCTCGTTGTGCGCACTATATCCCCCTTTGATGTTTTTACCCAGTTTTACATAACAATAATAATAAATGGGCTCCAATCCTCGGAAAATTTGGATTGTCAACGAGCTCCAATATTAAATGCGACTCTAAAGGAGTAGGTACTTACTATACAGGCTGTTTGATGTTTGATGGTTGGTTGGTGCGAGCCGTGCCGTGCGGCTTCTCTGTGGATGAAAAATGCATTTTTTTCTTCTTTGGTTGGGATCTCTAAAAGTAACACCAAGCAAACACAATCTGCCACGGAATAATAATATTGCATCTCTCGCGAGATGGGATAATCAGGCAAGGTAATAAAATGTCAATTCCCTGTCTGCGCTAGCATTTTTACTCGAAAACTTTATGGAACACGACAGGACGACCACTTGATGTGCCAGTTAAGGGAGAAAAAAAAATATCCATTTTTACTAGGATCATCTTTTTTTTTCTGTGGAGAGAGAATAAGTACATATATACACGCCTTTTATACATGAAAATCATCTCTGATTATATCGTCATTGTGTAGAAATACACATTTGATTGGATCAGTCGTGATGTCTTGATCTCTCCATCTAATCTAACTACACGTTTAATAGATAGATGTATATAATAACATCGTATATGGATAAAAATGACACGACCGTCGGGGAGAGAAAAAAAGAGTTGTCATTTTTTCCATTTCGTATGTATGATGTTGTGTTGTCTACACACAAAAGCCGTACCGCACCAGCACCAGAGAGAGAGAGAGAGAGCAGACAAAAAAAATATATGGATTCAAAGCAAAAACGAATAAAATTTAGAGTAGAGATCAAGTTACAAATGGAATAAATCTTTATATAAATTTCTTCGTCTTGATTGCGCATTATCACGCCTCATGTCATTTAATCAGTGTAATGCAAATGAGGTGGTATAGTTCACTTGCTCACACAGAGGAACTATTTCAATTTGGGTGATGATGATGATGGTGACAAGACGAGAGAAAAAAAGATTTTTCACGTCAAATTTTATAATTGGAAAGGAACAAATCATGTCGGTTGGTTACGTCTGTGTTAGCCACCGCCACCTGAAGAAGGATACTATTTTATACTAAAGGAAAAATAGGAAACCCAGTGGAGGTCTCTCTCTCTCTCTCTATTTCACTGGAAAACTCGTGGAATTCTAACGAATCACGAAGTTTTCTGGAGAAATCAGAAAGCCGCCACCACCACCACCACCTACAACCTAGCCCCATTTCTGGACTCTGGACAGCCATATTCCTTCAAAAAAAATTACCAACTACAACGTAAAAGCAAATTGTGTCTGAGGACTTTGGCGTGGTGATGGCCATTTGCAATTGCAAAAAGTACTCGTTTTTTTATTATCCCATCCATCCGTAGCACGCGGAGTGAACAGATCACATCACATTTGCTTTTTTCCACTTCCATCGTCGTGTGCTTGTGCTAAAGTAACAAAGTGGCTGGGAAGTAATATGCTGCTGCTGCTGCTGCTGTTGTACCTGGTCGTTCCTTCTCTGTATTTATATGTACAGAACAAAGTTAAGTAAGCAAACATGAAGCGAGTCGCACAGGAGAAGGAGAAGCCAGCCAGCCAGCCAGTCCAAAAGTTTTCGCTTTTCTGTTCCCTCATCTCTCTCTCTCTCTCTTTTTCCCTTGTTACCATTATTATACACACAGTCAGTGTATATATTATCCCACTTTACTATTACTACACGCTCGTGAATACACACGCTATATAGGGAGATGCAGAAGCAGGTTTTGGCGCCAGGAGTTTTTTGCAAGTCTGCATGTTTGCCAGAGTGAATTCCGTCTGTAAAAGTGGATAAGGCCATGCTTTTGCCCAGAGAAGAGTAACAGTAAAGTAATCCATTACCTCGTAATATGAATGTCGGTAGTCGCTGCTATAATCTTTATACTTTTATGTATGCATTATCTCTAGTTTAAGCACATTTGTAGTAGTATTAATACGCCTGGCCATATAGTAGTAAAAAATCCTTGTTCAAATCTACAAACGGATTATGTACTTTACTTACTCCTCCTCCTCCTCCTCCTCTCCCATAATGCTCAGAAAAAGACCGATATCATATCAACAGACAGACGTTGAGGCAAATTTACTTCATACTTGAGACACACTTTTCCATCTGGAATTTGATACATTCAATGAGTGAGCGCATATGAATATGCAATTGCCGAGAGCAAAGTAGAGTGTAATTAAGAATTGAAAAAGTGTCTTAAAACGATACGCATTTTCGGAGGAGGTTGTGTAATATAAGAAGCAAGCAAGCAAGCATTTTTATAACTCTACTTACCCACTTGAGCATTTCCCCTCCCCCCTCTCCCCCTCTCTCTCGAGGTTTAAACGCATAAAAGTTTATTTTGACATGTGACAACTCACAATTTGTTTTCCGTGAGAGCTCTCAGTTCTCAACGAGTTTTAGCTTCAACTCCCAAAATTTCTCTTCGTCTCCGTCCGTTTCCGTCCTCGAGACATGAAAGATGTGATGTGGAAAAGGGAAACTTGTCTTACTGCTGCTCATGCTGCTGCTGCTGCGTATATGTATACTATGGATCACATTCATATTCCATCCTTTATCTTTTCCTCCTCAAAAAGAAAATGGGATTTTTGGGAGGTATGCGTTGTTCCCTCAGAAAAAAATATATAATTCTTCCTTGAGAGAAACAAGGAAGACATGAATAGCATTAATAATGTTGTTTGACGTGCGGACACAAAGACCGGTAGCATGCCCTTTCTCTCTCTTGGCTAACAACTTTTCCCTACTTTCACCACTCTCTCCGGTGCATAACATCTCATGAAGGAAGGATTCTCATTTGTCACTGTGTGCATGCAGGAAGCAATCTATAAGGAAAAATATGGGCTTCGTTAGCCAGTTTTCACTGGGTGAAATATTCTGTCAGGAAAAGTAATTGTAATTGTTTCGTTTTTTTTTTCTCTTCTTTTCACAGAATGTCGATTGGGAAAGACAACGCATGAGATTGGGGACACCTGGAATCCCGACTTGGGAGAACCCTTTGGAACCATGTATTGCATTGAGTGTGCTTGTGAACCCGTAAGTGAAACTGAATTGAAAATTTTTCTCACTTTCTTGCTTGCTTTAATCGCACACGCTGCATCATATCACAACCAACCCCCCAAACATTCCTGCCAAAGTCGCATATTATGTATGTTATAATAGGCGTGTGGAGTTCCAAATCTCAAAAAAGGGAAATCATGTGGGCTACCTTGTTGAAAAGCTGTATTTTAGTACGGCACTACTCCTCTGGCACTTTCCACCAAATAATTATTCATTTCACAGTTGACACATTAGGCCGCTGCTGGGAATGGATTTCGTAATGAAATCAAAGTGTCACAGTGTCACCCCAACATTTAAACATACCACACACAAACTTTTTTTTAAACGAAAAGAAAAAGAAAAAGTTTTTTTTTTACAATCCGTTCTCCTCTTCTCCCACCCAATGCATACCTCTCCTCTCATCTCTCAGAACATTTTTCCGGGTGTGGAATTTCGTCGGCGGAGGAGGAACTAGGAAGGAGAGAGGAAAAGTCATCCCACCAGAGTTGGAAAAATATGTGGTGTGTGCTAATGTCACGAGAAATTTGTCATTCATGAATTAGCTTATTTGATGAAATTACTCTGTATTCCCTCTCATGAGAGCTTGTTAAGATACGTGATCCGATGAAATGAGACGTCTGGCTGGTGCTTTCATTACCATCCTCACTTTCCTGACGTATATATTCTTCTCCTCAGTTGCACTTAGTCATTCACTTGAGCGACGATCTCGCAGAGGGAATGAGAGAAACCGTTTTTCCGTCTCTCTTCTTGCGGCGGCATGATGACGATTCCTCCACCAAACACAATAATATTATATCATGCACACGCTCCTGCTGCTATTTTACACCACTTTCCGTTAATAATATTTAGTGCTGGTCTAGCTCTCGCCATCCTCCCTTACCCTTACTACTACTACTACTACTACTACTACTATATACTAGTTTTGTTCTCTCTCCTCCAACCAAATAAATTATAGATGTTGTGCGCACACGACAAGAAAAAGATTCGAAATACCCACAAGCATGCAAAAAAAAAAAAACAAAATTTGGAGTCAGTGAGAGAACCCCAAGAAAAAAATAATGGGATGTGGTTTATGTTTTATGTGTATGTGTGCTGGTTGTAAGATGAGTAAAACGGGAAGGTCGATGAACCTTATAAAGAATTATTTAGCAGTTGTTGTGCTATTTCAACGGGAGAATCCGTACAATTTTTTTTATCTGTTACGAGTAAAACCGCTGCTGCTGCTGTTTTTATTCCGTTGGCGAAAAATCTAGAGTAGCTGGTGGTATTACATAATATTACTAAAAGCGAGTAATTTTTTCCTTGAGTAAGAAGAAAGGGGCAGGAGATAGAATGGATGTATGTATAAAAGGATGATCTTGATATTGGTTCATCATTTGGAATCATCAACATCATCATCATGATCATGCATCGATGTCCCGACGACGACGCCTCCACTTTCTTACAAGAAAATCTCTCTCGTATTTACCAACTTATTGCACCACCACCGTCCTTTTCGTATAATCATTTTCCGGGTGCTGCTATTTTCTCTCAGTATGAGACTCTCAGTGAGTTTTTAGCGAGAGAGAGAGAGAGAGAGAGATCAGAAGAAGAGCAAAATCGTTTAGCGAGACGCCACATCAGGAGCCAATCTTTTAAATGCTCTTTGCTACTTACTTTACTACGTATGCACTTATACAAGTAGTAATAGGATTTTTTAGCACTTGTAGTTAGTAGCTCGCCTTGAGCATATTATGCGGCTTGCATTTGCATGCGCTATTGTTTTGTTGACCTTTTATGCAGAACGGCACACACCACTATCACAACCAACCACAAGAAATTATTCTATATAGGTATCCCATAAATATGCTTATAACGTACGTAGTACGTACCATTTTTTGTAAAACTGTTATATATCTTGGGGAAGAAGAAGGTATTCCATTTACAGAATACGAATTGTCTGGTAAACAAAAGCTGCAAGCTGCAATGTTATTATTATTATTATTATTATGTCTCCTCTTGAAAGGGAAAATGTAGGGAAATGCAGTTGGATTTGGGGGGGGGGATTATATTGTCGGTGATTTATATGAGACACACACACACACATACATACACACACACACACATTGGACTAGAGTTGCTCTTGCATTGTCAATTGTAACTTTTTTTCCATATTGAATCCTTTGACCGCTTTATGACATGTGCAGCTCAATTATCATCTTGCGTTCGTGACCAGCTTTGTAAAAAGAATCATTTTTTTTTGTTGGCAAAAAGCTGCACAATCAAGTAAAAATAAATAATTGTCAGCATTAATAACTTCTCTCGCAAAGATTTCTGCTGACAAATCTGCAGAAATAAAAAAAAAACTGCAGAAAAGGGTTTACACTTACACACACAACCTGCCGGCCTGACTCTAGTGCGCTAAGAACAGAGACTCATCTCATTTTCCTAATCATGCAAAAAGGCTGAGGATTTTCATTTAGTGAAATATATATAGCGTTTGTGTAGTGTGTATAGTAGTAACCCAACTCTTTTTTGTTAAGACATACATAAGGTATCAGATGACAAAGCCAGACAGCCACTCTGCATGCCTTGTTTCATCAGTCCAGTTAATTAATGCTGACACAAAAGTGGGAAAAGACATTCCCTTGAAAGAAAAAATAAAAACTTGGTATATTGCATTTCGCTATCAGCAGCGCATCTCTTCTCTCCTCTAATTGTGAGTTATGTACACACTATCCCACCAAGATCTGAAGTGAAGGCAAGTCGAAGAGACCAACACTGTTTTTGAGCATGTTTCTTCCCATCTGCAAACAAGATGGGAATGAGACGGGGAATGATAATAACAATAATGTAATATTTAACAAGAGTTTTTTATTGTGTTTGAGTGGTGCATAAAAGTTGCATTCGTTTTTCTCCTCGATGCAGCCAATTCTCCTCCTTTCTTGCAAAAGGAAAATCCTCTGTGCATCTATGATATGGATGGGCAAGAAGAGGAGAGGAGAGGAGTAGAAGAATCATATAGACTTCTCATCTCATCTTTTCGTTGTTGATCATACTAGAGAAGAAGAAGACCATGGTAGAGCCAGCATGTATTTTTTTTCTTTCATTCTGCTAATCTTTCAGGTTGATCTTAACTATATTACTCCATTTACTACCATCTCTCAAAGAGCAAGCCTCCTTCTGGTTATGCTTTACTCTTTTATAGTCTGTCGCCAGAAATCTAATTCTGTAGAGAGAAGTCGTGACATGTCATGTTTCTCAACAAAAGAAACAAGGAGAAAAAAAGAGCACACAAAAGATTTACCACTTTTTATTCATCTTCATTTTTTGATTCCTCTCCTCTCTCTCTCTCTCTCTCTCTCTCTGTGAAGTCATAGTCATGATGCCCAACAGAGGAGGATATCGTTGACTGGGCATTTTCGTGGAAAAAAAATTGAGAATGGAGGAGGTTTGGACGGTGATTTGCATAAATTGAATGAACCTGCTAAAAATATGCAACTTTTGTCACTGAAAATGTTTATTTTTTACGAACTCCCTCCTCCTCCCATCATCAATGAACTGACCTGACACATACTTTCAACAAAACTGGTCTTTAGGAACTATTACAACCAGCCATTATCCTCTCGTGACATTTTTGTAATGAAAACAAAAATGATAAAGTATTGATGATCCCCTCATCGATAAAAATGAGAAACATTACTATTCATGCTTTCCAATAAAGTTCGAGCTACGATGAACAAGGTATTATTATTATTATCATAGTACTTAGGTACGTTGGCCTATCAACTCACTTTATTTTTTTCCTCTTACAAGGATTTCGATTAGTTTTCCCTGTTTCGGTGCTCAGTTTTCGAGAATAAATGGCATGGCGGCGGGCGTCCTTGGTCCAAATAACTTATGAGATGTGTAATACACATAAGTATACACTGTTCTAGCCTTTTTATAGGCAATCGGAGCATATATATACACACACACACATATATATATATATTTCACAAGTACACCGCAACACCGCCACTCACATAACATTAATATCCACTTTTTTCTTGAGCAATATGCATATCATATAATAATACACACACACGTCGTACTATATAAGTATGTACTGGGTGTCATGAACAAGACAAAAGTTTTTTGTCTATCTCGTTCAGAGATGGAGAGATGAACGAGGAGAATGTCGGCGAAGAAAAAAAGGTCGACCAACCAAAGTCAGTAGAAACCAGAGGGTAAAAAAGGCCTTGGGAGTGGGACCCACCACCAAAAAAAATATGGCTAATGACTAATGACCATTTTATCAGAAAAGATAGTTTTCCCCAAAGCTTTCTCTTCAACTAACTTGGCTTTTCTACACGCCTGAGTAAGCAGAAATGCATAAGGAATAAGGACCTTCAGTGACGGGATGTGAAAAAAATATTCCCATTGAAAACAAAAAAAGAAGAAAAGTTTTTTGTACTCATTGGTAATAGGAAATGTGTACATTTATTATGAAGACAAAAAAAATAAAAATATAGATGAGAGAGTTGAGAACATGGAGAAAGTGACGAGTCAGGCGGAAAATTGAGGTCGCCCTTTTTTATTTAACTTAATATCCTTCCAGGCTCACTCAATGCTCTACATAGTTATTAGAGGGAAGTTAAGATGACCCATCTCCGGCCATTCTTTTGTGAAAAGAGAAAAAAAGTATACGTAAAAAAAAGTACGTCAGTAGTTGAGCATCCCATCGCATATATTCGACTGTGCAAAGAAAAAGGCAAAGTTTTGAGTTGACACGACATAATAATATCACCATTGAAAGCCAGCGCAGCAGAATAAATTCTCCAACAAAAAAAATAAAGATGGCTTTGGTCCTTTTTGTCCAGAACAAAAAAAATACTGCTTTAAGTATGTGCAGCCTTGTGACTTTTTCTTTTATAGAAGTTTTTATATATGTGCTACTTTGCTTGTCTATTTTTTTTCTCTCCCACTTTTTCCACATTGACAGTAACCACCTTATTTAAAATTCTCCGTAGTGGAATACGCAGCGTGGGCTAATGATTTCCCCGTGATTTGTCTGCGGTGGGGAAAATGCAAGGGCAGTCGTGTTTTATGTACAAATTTTCCTAGAATTAGGTATCAATTTGGTGTGTGTAGTGTGCTCATGACACAAATCTGGGATTGCATGAAAAAAAACAGAGAGAAAGGAAGGCTGACCCTCATCAAAATCAAGCGCACTTTTTCCTCATGTCATGTCAAGCCAGAAACTACTGGACTAGGACATATATACTTACTTATATAATATGACGGCAGAAAGAAAGTAGAGAGGGTTGCGTGTTGCGCAAACATATATTTTCTGCCGCCGCCGCCGCCGGACTGTTTTGCATGTCACTTGCCAAATAACCTGTAATGACCCAAGAAGGGAAAAATATAAAAATAATAAAAATTGGTCAGGTGACTTCCCTTCTAGTTTCTCATGTTTTGACGAGAATGACGACAAAAGGGGAAAAAAGACTTGTGTTTTGTTTTCTGCAAAAACCAGGAGAAACGGCTAATGATTCATTTAACAACCTGTCAGCATTTCCTTTCAGCTTCATTACCTAGATCAACATTGGGGGAATGAGCTGCCTACCGAGAAACGAAAACAATTAGGGTAGGGTAAAAAAGCCTTGGGGAAAGTTGGCGTGTAGGCAGGCAGGCAGGCAGCCAGCCAGCCAGCCTGTGATTGGAATACACCTGTAGTTGTTGGCTTTTACCTTTTTCCTGTGAAAAACGTTGCGTTCTTTTATGCGTTGTTGATGCATATGAAATTTTTTTTAGGTGACACATTTCATCTCATTTCCTAGTTTTATGGTGGTGGAGGTGGTGAGCTAGTGTTTCACTCGAGTGGAGACAGTCATAAAAATATTTTATTTGGTCAAGGTCTGCTGACTGACTGACTGCATAAATGTATTTCCAAATGAGTGAGAGACAAGGTCCAGGACATTAAACGCTCTGTCCTCGCAAATTACTCTAAACAAAGTAGCTCGCACACACACACACAGGAGTTATGGGCCTGCCTTTTGCTTTTTGTATATAAGGCAATTAGGAGCATTTTTTGAAAGCAGTAAGTAATCTACATAACCTTTCTTCTTCTTCTTCTTCTTCTGAGAATGGAGCTAAAGAGGGTTTACTACTCTTCATAAAAAAAATCTGCAACAACTGACAGAAAATCTCGGAAAGTGAGACTCAACATGTTTTTTACGATGACGTCTAGCTCTCTTCTAATCCCAACTTTGAGCCAGGCTAATCCGTAAAGACATTTGTTAGACAAAAGTTGTTGCTTCATTTCCTGCAGCTAGTAGGCCTTTTTTATGGAATCCCGTAAAGTAAATGAAGAGTAGTAGTGCGGTGGGAGATTGTAAAAATATTTATCGCTTTCGAAACACGTTCCTCTTCAACAGCAAGCAAGCAAGCAAGCAAAAAAAACTAATCTTGGGTAAAAACATGAGCAAGGCGAGGGAGTCGGGTCGTAAAAGTATAATATGTAAGAGCCAGAATGAATGAGAAAGGGGTAAGGTATTTTTCGGTGTAAATGCACCTCATCACCACGACTAACCTCATAATAGCTCATAAGGGATTAGCACGTGAAGCGTGTCTCGGTTTAGGTATGAGCTTGTAATAATGATGAGCACCATCTTGGATTAAGATTTTTCGCAATGTCAGGGAAAATCTTGGGAAGAGTAACAAGACAGCAGGGGAGGATATGTGGTGGTGTTGATGATGATGATGACATCGGCTCCACACACATAATGTCCCCTGTCTGCTCCAAAATATACATGCCATACGTCATCCCCAAAAGATCAACTTTCAAGAAAAAATGGTGGACAGATAAGGGAAAACCTTTTTGCAATAATTTTGTTGTGTTTCTCCATGATGATAATGCAGAATCTTATTATGCTCATGCTCACATATTAGTCCTACCTAAAACATCCTTTTATTGCCCTTAAAAAATGAATCATGTGCTGAGCCGCTGTGGAGGTACATTGCAAGAAAATGCAAATTTTCGCAATGAATTGTGTACAAAGTTACAAACCAGCCAACTAGATTGCTGCTGCACCAGACAGAAGGAAAATGCAGGCGAAAAAAGCACAGCAACAAAAAATCGCTGTACAATAATAATACAACACGCCTTTTTTCAATACGTGTGTGGATCACTGTAGACTCACACGTTTTTGTCTCACGTCACTGGCTCCACTGTCCGTCCGTATCGCATTAAAATGCAATGATAACATGTGAACGACATTAGTTTTTTACGTGGAAAATGTACAATGTTGTTGGAGTACAAGTCGCAGCAAGTATATATATAATATGTATCGCACAGCAGAAAGCTTTTTTTCTCAAGGTTTGACTTGCCAACTTGAATAAACAACTTGGTTCACTTTTTTTCTTGGCTCGTTGGTATATATTCCACTAGAATGAGTAAGCTAAAGAGTGTAACTTTGCAAGAGGGAGAGAGAGAGAGAGAGAAAAAAAATACAGGATTGTAAAAAGAGGAAGAAAGGGACGTTAGACAATTGTAAAATAATGCAGTACAACAACACATATGAAGCGCACGACAGGAATCGCTCGCCTCCTCCTCCTGCTTATATTCCAGGCGGAACGAGAAGACAATGCGATGCTAATTAAATGACAAGAATGAATGAATGAGAATCAGAGATGGGTTATAGACGCGTTTGTCTTCATGCTTGAACTATATGTGAAGGGATGTCGGCGGTTGGGACACACCAGCGCTTGTTTTGTAATAAGACAAGGGGAAACGAACCGATGTAAAAAGAGGATGAAGGATATATATGAAAAAAGAGAAGCAAGCATCTTGTGTTTTTCGTGGTAATAGCTTCCGCTCATTGATTGAGAGGGGCACAAATGGCACACAACACAATACGATATATATCAAGACGCTTTTAGAGTCGAGTGAGTAGTAGTGCGAGTTTCTCTGTATAAAATATATGTCACAGGAGAGAAGGAAAGGTGACTTTCATCTTCATCATTTTTCCAACAGACCTTTTCCGTTTTTCCATGGAACCTTGCTCTCTCACGAGGCAAACGCTGCCTACTCTACTCCCTCTCTGCTCTATCTGATGATTATGGCCCTATAGCCATACACACCATATATTAATTACGTTGGGGGAAATTTTCTTCAAGGCAGCTCCAACTTTTTTTTAGATGTTATAATATACTACTTATTTCATATATACTGCTCTTCCTTCTGACTGTATCCACATGATGATGATATTTGACTACTATACACAGCTCATTTTCATGGACTGACTCTGACTGCAAAAAGATTCTATTTTTAGCTTAGAGTTTTTATTCTTCATTACCGAAAATCCCACGAGCTGCCTCTATTTTGCCAATATGCATGCTAAAAAGTTTATACTGTACAAGAAGAAGAAGAAGAAGATACGTGTTAGCATTCCGCATATCTCTATAAACATTTACAGCAACATTGAGAGAAACTGCTCGTGTGTGCAGTTTGGTTGGAGTCGAACCCAATACATGCTATATCGTACGTATCGCTATATACCTATATAAAATGCATGCGAAACTTTGAAAATCATCATCATCATCATCTGCATTCACGTTTTGTTTTGTGCAAAATGTCGGAGAAAATAGCTACCTAAAGTGACGTATGTAGGTATGCAGTAGAGTGGATGGTTGTATACATTTTTAAACTATAAAGATTGACGTAATAAACCTGTCAATTTCTCGGGTTGGCTATATCCATTTCCCAGCACAAATAATCCTGCTTGTTTCATCCACCACGGAGTAGATAAATGTCGGATTATTTGGGAAACATGGGAAAGACGAGGAGCAGAAGGAAGGAAATAATTAGGGTTCCAGAGAGGAAAATTATTTGCTTGTGGCTCCGGTCAATCAACACCGAGCGTTTTTTGTTGCAGGGATATATATATTTTTTTTTTGCAAACGGAATAAAAAAATCTCTTCTCCTTCCCTCTAGTTCAGATGGGAAGTTATTGCTAATCTGCAATGCAAAATTGGTCTCTCTCTCTCTCTCTTGAAGACGATAATCATCTTGAAATCCATCAACTCTGCAGGGATACACAATATATTATACGGATGAGAGCTTTGCCACACGGTACGGTGTAATCCAGTGGCCACTTCAGAAAAAAAGGTTGAAAAGTAGCTATGCAATGTATTTTGGAGCTCAGAAGCCGCCCATTTAATGCCCGTGTGACTTGCTTAGTAGCCATTTTCGATACGGGGATAATATAATCACTGGCCAGAAATCAAATGCTCAGTGATCAGAGATGGAAGACGAAGAAAATGTTGATAAAATTTGCCTATTCTTTCTTCGTATTTCCCTTTCTGCCTACCTGAAATGAAAATGACTGGAGGCGAAATAAATCTCTGCTAGCAGAGAAGATGAGAGAGAGAGAGAGAGAGAGAGAGAAAAAAAAATCCCACAAGTTTCAACGAATGGAATGGATGTAGTCAAAACAAAATACAGGATTGGGATAAAGGGGGAATGTGAAAACCAGCCAATAAAATATAATTACTAATTGGAGCAAGACAGGACATAATGATACGTCAAATTAATGGTCATCATGGGCATCCCTGAATGGACATGTGTGTGCAAAACATGCATTAAATGGGAATAATAAATGCTGATATACTGCGAATACAGAGAATACGCTCCGCGTATCGATGAAGATTCCAGTTTCACATATATTTTTTTTTCTTTCACTCTAAACGGCTACTAAAGGTAGGTAGGTAGGTATGGTATGTTAAGGGAGACATTTATAAATCATGATGATGAGATTGTTGTTTGTGACAAATTGGACGAGATGAGCGTAGTAGTAGTGGTGGTGGTGGTGGTGGTGGTAGTAGTAGTACGTCGATCAAACACGGAATAATCAGCCAGCGAGGCCACAGAGGTTACACTTTGATGTTGATCCTTGTTGAATCTGGGCTAATTACAAATTGTTGCACACACAAAGCAAAACTGGAGCACATAAGTATTTATTTATACGTAGAAAAATCTCATTTTTTCCACTCTACTTTTTTTTCCACACAAACACCCCATTCTGATCAACACATCATTTCGCATCACACTCGGTGATAAATCAGACCCCCTCATTGTCTCAAATTGGTAGCAGTCTAATCAACTCGATCAGAAAAATGAGAAATTATTATTTATTTACATAAAACTAAATACGTAGCCCTTATTGCTTGTCGTCCATATATTGTGTCTCGTAAAGGAGCCAACAAGAGAGAGAGAGAGAGAGAAAAAAAACATATTTAAGATTCCTTTCTCGAATAAGACAAGAAGCAATCAAAAAAGTCTGGTAAACAGACGGATAATTCATTCAAACCAGCGCCAGCCTGCCCAGCTCGCTTGAATAATATAAAAATTATTAACAATAATTTTTCCCCTTTGCAAAAAAAAATAATCTTTTTTTCCACCTTCTCTCTTCTCTCTCTCTCCCTTAAAGACACTGGTTAAAATGGTTGTTGTATGTATGGTCCACACACGTACTTACACTTAACCTACCTGCCATAAATAAACTAAAANTCCACACACGTACTTACACTTAACCTACCTGCCATAAATAAACTAAAAAATTGCGTGCAAAAGAAAAAAATCGTGTTATTTATTTATCACTATGCAGCTCTATCGGGATATACCTATGTCTGTGCATAATAATAATCTCTTTATGAATTAACGTTGTGTTTTTTTTTAACTATTTACTGCATAATACTTGTTCGAGTGGAAGGCAAGTGACGTAGAATTAGATTTTCGTGGCGACGACGCCACTTCTTACTCACGTTGTGAGCTCTCTGAGGTTATTATATGAATGATTGTGAGTAGTCATATGAATAAATTTTACACACGCACCAACTCCTCTAATCTCCTCACTCACTCACAATCAGAGTGAGTGTGAGTGTATCATTGTCCTTAAGAGTTTTTCGAGTTGGGTGATATGATATGTGGTGACTATCATCATCATTGTGGCATTTCCATTTCTCGTGCTTTTCCTACATTCCCAAACAATGAGGCACACACTGCACACTGTTCCAAGTCCACTTGTCCAAAAGATCAGCGTCCGTGTGTGTTTGTGTGTGTGTGTGTGTATGTTGTCGTGAATCCAAAATCCAATCCAAAAAAGTGGCATAAGACATGATTGGCTTTGAAGCAGGGATGTGGTTACTTTTGTTTCAGAGGGATTCAGTCAGATTCAGCAAATATGTATATATCTATATACACTCGATAACCATTCATTTTTCAAAGAGATGCTAAAACTTTGCAGAAAAAAGGAGATCATTTTTTGGCAGTAGCTGAAAATGTAAAGTGAAGTAGCTCCTGTACGAAACTGTGTGTATCGACAACACATTTTTTGTTGGTTGCAGGTAGGCAAATAATATGCAAATTGGAAAAGGCCCTAAATTGGTTTCACTTTGATGTGAACCGATCTACAATCTTTTTTGATAGCTATACACTTCTTTCGTTCGTAGCTAGCTGCTCAGCAAAAACCAGCTAACTAAGGAGATGAGAATTATTGAAGGCCGTCTACTTTCTGAAGGCTTCTCTACATAGAGCTTCTCCTAATGTGTGCACATAATAAAATCCATATAACTTGGTTGATTTTATCATCATCATCATCAACATCATCCTTTTCCTATCTTGCAAAAAGACAGGACAACTAATAAAACAGGCGTCTTACAGGTTACACCGCAGCAGTAGCAACAATTCATTAACCGTTCATTCCTTCGTGGTGCTAAAGAGATCTTGAGTCAGATAACAATAACGTAATATATAGTAAATAAAAAAAGCTTTGTGTCTAGGCATCCTCCAAAAAAAAGAATGTTGTGGATGGTGGTGGTGTGGTGTGTGTGGTCAAGATGAAAAGATGTGTGCTGCATCCTGAATGGGTGTCAGTTTGGAGGGGTGATGCAATCCAATGAAAATTTGTAACTTTTCACCGCTCACACAAAAAAAAAATCACCACTTTTTTCTCACAGCATCAGCATCCTGCTTTCTTCGTGAAAATCCAAGAGTTGCGCTTCTGCACTCCACTGCCTGCGCACTGCACCCATTATCATCGTACAAAGTCATAAGGAAACTTTTTTGATTGAGCTCTTTCCACAAATAATAGTCATTTTTGCCTCGAGCCACTTTACTGACTTGATCCACCAAGATTACAATAATAAAGTATTTACTCAAGTACATTATAGGCTGTAGCAAGTTTGAAGAATAACGTGTGGGGGTTAAAAAAAAGAGGTTGAAAAAAACACAGTTGTAGTCTCGCTGGCTCGTTGCTAATTGCATCATCATCATCCACCAAGCAACTCTTTTGATGTAAAGATAATACCTAAGTGCATAATGTGCAATGCACCTTGTTTGGAATCCCTCTCTGGGTTTTTTTTTCTTTCGTTTGTCAAGTGGACAATGCACTGTGTTGACTTATTACCTCATATTTGGTCAGAGAAAGGGTTACGCCAAGTCTCCAAATGTTGAAGCGAAAAAAAAATCAATATGAAATAAAAAAAATCAGATTTTACAGGACTAGATTTCAAGTCTTTAATTACAAAAGAACGAAAAGTGATGCCTTATAGCTTGTCAGGTGAAACCTGGGCTCCATAAATAATCTAAAAAGTATATATTCCACTTCCAAGAAGCGCGGCGACTCCTCGAGATCATTCACTTGTATAATCCGAGATCACTCAGGGAAAAAATGCAAAAAAATTTTTTTGAAAGACCATTTTAGCCCTTGCCTCTCCATTTCTCTGACTCATCCGCTAATACTACTACACTCACTACTCTACTCACACAAAAAGAATTTTGTTTTCTGGTTGCTCCTTGTTTACACTGTATGACATCTGAAGAAAGACAGTTTAGTCGTTCTGGGGTCCACATGCTCACACACACACACACACACACACTGTTTATAATTGTGTGATGTGGAAAGTTTAAGTGAGCATCATCTCTCAAAGTGGGTGGCACCTCATTTGTTCCTCAATTCATTAGAGAAGTGCAGGGAACACACGACGACGGGCCTATGAAGCGCCTTATGAAAAAAAGAGCAAGTCGCGCAAACGTTATGATTTGCCGTGTGTGATATAATGTTGTGTACCTACAAACAAAATGTTTTCATAAAAGAGATTTTATAATATAGGATTGCTCACACAAAACATAATTGAATGTTTTCCCGAGAAGTGATATAGTTTGCCTGGTATGCATACATATTATTTATATAAAGTAAAAGAGTCTGTTGGGTTTCGCGTCCTCTCCTCATGATGATGATGACGTTCAGTTTTAATGCATGCATTCTTCTTCGGAGTCAGAGCATTTCTGAGTGAAGAGAATGAACCAAAAAATAGTTTTCTTTGGATATATATATATCCTCCTCAATTTTCGTATACGTTATATATACGCTTCTCTTGCCTCGGTTGCGTGCTTATACTTGACAAATAAAAAACGCTTTTGAAATGCAATGTTACGGGAGAGTGAACTGCATTTTGGACCACTTTTATAGACATCATCATCCTAACTGTACAGTCTATTGTTTTTGTGACGCCTATTTTAACTTTTTTTTCAAAATAATATATAAAGTGATCCTCATTGTGTGTACTTTTGGCGTGAAAGACGAGGCTAACGATAATATAGTTGGTCGGAAGAGGAGTCATGATATACAGACTTTATTTTCTCGGCAAAATGTGACGATGAGAGAGAAGGTTGGTTCC
>JAANSN010001210.1:0-36938 GCA_036850665.1 Dicranocentrus wangi | reverse complement strand
AGTTTGGATCAACATTTTATTTGCTAATTGCTGGATTTTAATTACAGGTTGGATCCAGGAATTTCGGAATTTGTGATCCCAAAACAACTGACCTATACCACCAGATGAAACAAGTGTTTCATATTCACATATAAATTAAGGTATGCCTAAATGTCAATTTGTCAATAAACAAATAGATTGGGCGTTGGGCATTCAATTCAATGTTATTGTCTGATTTTGATTCTTTTGTGATTTGTCAATTGGGGATGCCTGAAACATCACTTTAGAGATATGTGTTAACCAAAGGTGTCTGATTTTAATTGAATAGGTTGCAGTGAGGGTGAACAAGGACAACATTTGTGGCGTGCCGCTGGAATACAAGCAAAGTAGTGGCAACCTTGCTAATTAAATTATTTTTAAACAATGATCGGAGAAAATAAGCATCACCAAGGTGGGAGTAATCCAATGGAGCAATTTGTTCTATTGGCTAAATCTGCGAAGGGTGCAGCGGCAGCGGAGCTAGTAAAGCAGGCATTAGAAACTCCAGGCTTGTACGTTTTCAGTGAGCTACTGGACATGCCTAGTATTAAGGAGGTAGTGAATTAAAACTGTAGATTATGTTAAATAATATTAATGGCACTTGATTGAAGGTCTCTATTTACTAATTCAGATTGATTTATCTCATGAATTTGTAGCTTACAGGGGATCAGAAGGCATATTCGGAATTGCTAAACATTTTTGCGTATGGTACACTCAAAGATTACATGGGCAAGAGAGCCCAAAATCTCGTTCCAGATCTGAGCAACAGTCAGAGGAGGAAATTACAATATTTAACTATAGTCACTTTATCAGAAAGAGAGAAATGCATCCCTTACCAGACCCTTCAAACGGAATTGGACATTTCAAATGTCAGAGAACTGGAGGATCTAATTATTGAAGCAGTTTATGCAGGTATTATAATTATTAATGCATTACAAATTGTACCAAACGAATTATGGAATTATGGAGTTTTTTGTTGCTGAACGAATGCAGATAAAAAAGCTTTAATACTTTTATTTTGATAGAAATAATTCAAGGAAAATTGGATCAAAGTAGAGGCTTACTGGAGATTGATACTACAATCGGTCGTGATATTAGAAAAGATGACATTCCAGTGATTACTAATACCTTAGAGTCGTGGTGTGATGCATGTGAGAATATGTTGGCAGCCCTTCAAAATCAAATCGAAAGGGCAAATACTGAAAAATCGCAGAAAATCCAACGAAAAGAGGCACTAGAGCAGGAAGTAGGTTCCTAAAAACGAAACATACTAAAGTGAAAATTAATTTTGCAATACTTATTTACTCAACATTTATTCACCTTTCTGGTTATTTACCATTTAAATTTGAATTACAGATAGCGAATTTGAAAAAGACTGTAAAGAACCATGGCCAAGATTCGGATGATGTCATGGCCGATTCACGCGAAGCGTTGGGTGTAGAAAAGACTCCTTCTAAGAAAATTATTAAGAAAGGGATCCGGGGCTCTAGCAAGCTCTTTAACAAATAAAGTCTGGATCTAGCTAAAATTATATTTGCCCATCGTATACCTATATATTATAATAAGTATGATACTACATTTCATTATTGTAAATAAGCCTAAATAATAATTTGTCGAATGGTTGATTGTTCCACCATTACAGTAATCTGCATTTGTGCGTCTTTGATTACTTCAGAATCCATAGACCGTAACATTTTGAAAAGGTGTAATGGATGAAGACATCCTATAAAGATGTGTTTCCCATTCAAAAAAATTTTATAGTAATTTATTTTATCTTTTGTAGCTGTTTCGTCATACATTGAAAAACAACTTCCCAGTATACAAGTCCTGTCAACAAATTCAGCAATTACTGTCAAGTATAGAGTGTAAACCATAAAGCGGCATTGGTTTTTCTGCTGTAGTAATGGATTAGTATGCATTGCACAGCAAACTGCAAAACTTCATGCCTCGGTATGCTGATATTTAATAATCTAAATTCTAAATCCAATAGAATTTACTCATGGTGTTGGAATGAATTTACAGTTACGTTGAATATGCATGTTTATGTAACATTCATTTAGCTGTTGAGGTTTATCAGGTATTTAGGTGAGAAATAGAAGATGATACAGGTATATTACCTTACCTGAACCTGTCGTCCTATATCCATACTTATAATATGATAGAAATGATAGAATATAATTCTTAATCCTTCCTGATATTTTATATATAACCCAAATCCAACAAAAAGTATATGCCTACTGCAATACAGTCATAATCATACATCCACATCAATGAACTCATATGTACGAAAGTAAGAACATGTACCGTAGATTTGGATTTTTGTAAATAGAAGTGTAGCGATAGTTGGCTGGCTCTGGCACTGGCACCTAATTGCAAGGGTGGGTTGCTGTATAGTCTATTCCCCCATCTGAAGAGTGTAAATGTAGTAATGGAATGGAATACCTCTCGCTTGCACACTGTGTGAACAGTACATAATACCCATTTCATATTACACACACACACATGCATACAGAATACAGAATAGAGATAGTAATAAAAAAGCATATAACGTAAAAACTCTTAACTAAACTAAATCTGTGCCATCCTGACAATTGGCAATCTGTTTTAATAATATCCTTTTGCTTACAACTCCCATCCCCATCTGTCTGTCCAAATCCAAATTTCATTCCGATGCAAGTAAAAGGAGATTTTTGCTAGATTCCCATATTACAAAAGTCCCCAAAAAGAGTAAATGGGTATTTCTCTTCCTAGTTAATAAATAGACAAGTATGTCATATGTGTGTGTACACACAGGCAAGGCCAGGAATACAATTGCAACCAAAGAAAACTCAACAACTATATACTCTCATCATCACATTAGACCATATTTGTGCATTTATTGAATTGTTAATTATTGAAGCTAATGTAAGTGTTAAAAAAAGTGTTGAAACTATTCTTTATATAATACAATTTGATTGCGTTTCTATTAAGGCCACCTTAGATTGCAACACAAAACTGTGTTACGTACGTGTTATTTTAATAACGTGTTGCACTTTGCACAGTTTTATTCTAAAGTCATATTCTCCAGTCTACAGTTTTTACCATTCCACCCTCGTCATCCTCATATGTATGCATCCGTAAAAAGGATAACATCAAAATCAGTTTTCTAATAGTGCTTTAAGTTCCAACTTGGCGAGTTTTTCTGTCCTGTCAACATCGAGCAAGCAAGCACACGAAAGGAAATAGCAAGCCTGAAGGGTAAGCACATTTCCATCCAAGTACTAAAGTACATTAGCAGAATAGTTAGTTTAGTTCAAATAGTCATAAACGGATAATAATTATGGGGAATATGGATACTGGACTGGACAAACCACATCACGTCCGGACTCCACCACATCAATGCAATACAATACAAAAATGCAACTATATAGTACAAGTTTGCTTGCTGGTAAAGATATGATAAAGCAAAGGAAATTAACATCCACTAATCCTCTCCAACTCTCCACTTTATATTACATTACTGTGGTGGAAAGTGGAAATTGCACACTCTGCACGCACACAGCATGCCCATGCCACTCTAGTTTTTTACTGTGTTTAATCCATTTATTTGCCATTTTGGGAGAAATAAATTCGCAATGAATATAATATGAATAGAAGGAAGGACCGGAGACGGAGACTGGAGAGATAGTAATACATATACGATATGCGAGTTTTATGTAGTTTTGTGCTTTTTGACATTCAAAACCACAAGATTCTTTCTATAACTACCTATAAGAAATGCTAGAGATCTTTTTGGGTTTGTAGTTTGTACTGTCTTTTGGAATTGGAGTTAGTATAACAAACTGCACATATATCTCAAATGCCATATGATGATCAGATGATGATGCGCCATAATCAGAATCAGGTATTTACAGTTGTGAATGTTGTGATGTGCAATAGTAGTGCAATGGTTAAATGCATGCTGTGCTGGCTTCAGTGTCAAATGTCAATAGGAGATATCTCATCCACCATATGTTGTATTGATATGTATGTTCTTATTGTTCTTCCTTTTTGAGAATAATTTTTTGCTCTTTCGGATTTGGAGGTGCTTTAATTTTTGGAAGGAACAGGACACGAAAGGGAATAGAATAATTAATAATTAATCATATTTAGTTTTCTATGCTGATTCCCTTGTCACTTCACTTGTCTTGTAAGATATGTTTAGATGAATTGTTGTTTCAAGTCCAATAATCCGTGCAAGGGTTCCAGTTTCAGTTTCGAAAAAATACTTCCGGCAAGGCACGCGTCACACTCAGGTAGTACCAAACAGCTGAAAAAGTGTGCTTGGAATTGGAAATTGGAAAGCATTTTTTAGCTAAATTCTTTTCTAAAATACACGCAAATAATCTGGTGTCTGGAGATAAAAATTGATGTGAAATATGTGAAATAAATTGATATGTTATTTTTAAAAAATTTGAAGGTAGTAAGGCTATTTTTTCAGATTATGTGAGACAGAAGAGGATGCAAAGAAGAGGATATTCGACGTAGCTAAGCTGTTAGGAAGTATGGACGGGGCTAGTTTATAATAATTAATTATCTACATATATGATGCTCTCGTCATTTAAATCCTATTAGCAATTAGCATTTATAAGCTTTGGTTGGAGACACGTGTAGTGTATGTGAGGCGGTGGTAATTAATTGGGTCTATCTTTGCAATAGGGAGGGGGTGGGTGGGCCGATTTGGGGAGTTTGGTTTTGTTGTTGTTGCTATCCCATTAGATTTACTATACTATTCTATTGTCAATTGTCATGATGTGCGATGGCGATGGCGCAGTGTGTGCAAGTTGAAGATAGCTTGTGTATATTAACAATGCTCCATTTAAATTGCATTACGATAAAATTATAACTATATATCAATATTTGACAATGAAAAGATTTGGTTGATTATTAATGATTATATGAATGTTGCTTTTGTTTGTAGGCAGAAAGGAACTTGGTGAAAGTCAGTGACTCGAAGTGTGTCGTAGTTTGCCATGCTGTGGTTATCAATGACATGAAATGACGGGAAAAAACAGTCATAGTCAGATGGGATATAGACCTTAAAATAATAAATTAAACGGTAATAATGTGTAACCTCTTCTGTCAGTCTAATTTAATTCAGATGAAATGGTTGGAGATATATGTATGTATATGCCAAAAAGTTGAAAGTTTGCCATTTTTATTTTTCAGTTCCAGAGCCTAAAATTTGTTGCACCGGTTAATGAAGCGCATCCCCACGCGTTCTATTGTGGAGTTATCGGCTCAGCAGTGTGTTTTAGCTAACTATTGAGGTATATTTAATAAGTCCTATGATCTAGTCATAATAATTAAGTCATATACTGCATACATATTATATATGTTAGAATAGTAAGTTAAGGAAAATGAGGAATGAGGAGGAAGGATTTAAAATATTCCGAGATGGCATGTTCATTTTCATTACTATATCTATTATAAATATATAGATAGTATATGCTCGACTTGGACATTTGTATACAATTTACCAGCTCCTTTCATTGTCCATACAATTTTGGCTAGAATTCATGATGAATTATGGGGAAACAATGCAAACCTACCAACACCTCGGAAAAGGAAAATAATAAATGGTCCGCTCGATGGATTTATTTATCTTGCCTCATGCTCATACTCATACCGTACATACTTTTAGACGTAAAGTTAGGATTAGGTAGCAGCTGTACAAATATATGCATTTTTCACATGTTAAGTTTCAGCGTAATTTTAATCAGTTCAACAATGTTTGCAAAGTTTATTAGTTTTTCCTAAACAAATAAGCACTAGTGGTACGTTTGCGTTGGTTGAGGTGATTGGATGAAGGATTGATTGGATAATGAAATAAGTAGAAATTCTAACGTACTGCGTGGAAGCGTGGAGAATAGAATAGAAGCGTTAACTATTTTGTATAGTTTAAATAACAAGAGCTAAAGAGATTAACACAACACAGAACCAAACATAATCTATTTTGCTCAACATTGAGATGATGGAAGACTTATGTTTTGTGTAACTTAAACCGCTTAATCTTGGTTTTCTTGCAGTAATTTTACTTAAAATGAGTGAATCGTCGGGTCTAGTGTTTCGTCGGAATGTAGTTAAAGCACAAGAGAATGGAGCTGCATCCTTGGACAGCGAACGAGACGGTAAAGATAGAGAACCGGAACCAGAAGATGTAGATTCAAAAGAGACACGATTGACCCTTATGGAAGAAGTCCTTCTTTTAGGATTGAAGGATAAGGAGGTTTGTATATACCGATTTTAATTTTCCAAAACGTTTTGTTGGAATTTGGAATACACCTATATATTGTTTTGTTTAAGTTATGATGATAATATCTATACGTGCCTTATGGTTGATTGATAATATGCAGGGTTACACATCATTTTGGAATGATTGTATATCAAGTGGACTGCGTGGCTGTATTATTATTGAATTGGCCATTCGCGGTAAAGTAGAATTGGAGAAAGCTGGAATGCGGAGGAGAAGTCTTTGTAATCGCAAGGTACTTGTCAAGAATGATTCACCGTGTGGGGATGTTCTTCTTGATGAAGCTTTGAAGCATATCAAGGACACTGAACCGCCAGAAACGGTGCAAAGTTGGATTGAGTACCTGAGTGGTATGTTACCTTTGCTTTGCATTCATTGATTTTGTTAAATTATAATTTATAATTGATGTAAGAATGTAGCAACGTTTTTGTTATATGTAGGAGAAACGTGGAATCCGCTGAAACTTTCCTATCAGCTCAAAAATGTAAGAGAAAGGCTTGCAAAAAACCTAGTTGAAAAGGGAGTTTTAACCACAGAGAAGCAAAATTTTCTATTATTTGATATGACCACGCATCCACTCGTTGATAACGTTGCAAAAACAAGACTTGTTAAACGGGTACTGGAAATAGTATTTGCTAATTCTATCTTAATGTCACATTGCGTACTGTAATAATATTATAATGTTATAAATTGTTCTTATTTAGCTTCAAGAATCCGTATTGTCAAAATGGACGAACGATCCAAACAGAATGGACAAGAGACTGCTGGCTTTAATATTTATGGCTCACGCTTCAGATGTATTAGAAAATGCATTCGCTCCACTCAACGACGACGACTACGAATTAGCTATGAAGAGAGTTAGAGAGCTTATGGATTTAGATTTTGAAGCGGAAAGTGCCAAACCTAATGCTAATGAGACCATGTGGGCTGTCATCGCATCGTTCGTAAAATGATTTCTGTATTGAATTTTATTTTATAAAACCGAAAATTCCAATTTTGAACTGTCCGTGTACTGCTATTCTGTGTAACATTAATAATTAGTGTTTTAAGTTTAAGTGTTAGCAATTTAATGTCTACAAAGCTTATTTACATTGTGTGTGTCCTATGCGTATAGGTGGAGCAATCATTGGTCTTTCCGTAAAGATATCGATGTTAAACTATTGTTATTTGCATCTGACTAAGCGAAACTCGGCCATTTTAGTCACGTCAAGTAACTTTGATTTATTCGCATCTACAAGTTTTGAATTGCATTGTGTTGATGCAAACCCTCTACAGAAACGCATTGATACAATAAATCAGAAATGTAAATTGACTAATGTTGTAAAAGATGTAGTAATGTACTTAAATTGACAACTT
Organism: Dicranocentrus wangi; assembly: GCA_036850665.1. Taxonomy (NCBI): domain Eukaryota; kingdom Metazoa; phylum Arthropoda; class Collembola; order Entomobryomorpha; family Entomobryidae; genus Dicranocentrus; species Dicranocentrus wangi. Next base: position 29,293 of record JAANSN010001210.1, on the reverse strand, counting down.
CCCCGAATTACAGCGTAATGAATACAAACTCAATTTTAATTGTTGAAGTCGTCATCATTGTTTGAATGCTAATGGTGCATTATATTTTGTAAGAGTAAGGAGGAACTTTAGCAGAGAGTGAACTTTAATATTGTGGCTTTATGCTATGTTCCTTCCTCGTTAGAGTAAATTTGAGGTTTTAGTTTGCATAACGTATTGTTTTTTCATCTGTTAGTAAAGCTGAAGGACACATCTCGTCCACCCGCACAGAGATGCAATATTTGATGTTATGTTTTGATTCATGAACGTCTAACGTCTATATTAATTTTAGTAAATATGTAATAGTTAATTTATTCCAAAATCACTCCTTTTTCACCATCATATTTTAACGTACAAATGTAAGTGAAAGTGAACACGATTTTAAAATGAGATGTCTTATGAGTCCCAATATGAACAAGGAAATGGGTTTATATATTGAAATTTAAAAAGTAAATTACCATTATCAAGCACATACTATATTCATATGCGTAAATAAATTAATATATATATACTAAAAATAAATATGCCATCTGTGATGACAATGAGGTAGCGTACTGTTACTGTAAAGCTGTGTGTTAATTTAAGCTAGCTCTGTATGTAATGTTCCGAAGAAAACAATAATTTAGTCAACATTATTGCATATATTATGTTATGTATGCATGTTTGTGCATTCAGAGGTGGAAGTTATGATGGGTGAACTCGGTTTCCTGAATGAATTCTATGAATTGGAAATAAAAACTGCACTTTTTTGGCTGTATATTTGTGATGTCCATAATCATCCATCCATGCAAGCTATAACACGACGCGACAATATCAAACATTAAATCTCAACTCATTGTTCCCATATTCGTTCATCAGCAATAGAACACTGCACGCTTCAATTAGAAGGTACAAAGCTCAAGGATAATCAGTTACACATACGTTTCTGCTCGCCATTTTTATTAGTAAATAATATGGCGATATGCCTTTATTGCTCTCCTCGAGTGAAGAGAGAGAGAGGAGGAAGGCTGACATGTTCCTTGGGCTCTTTTTACTCAGAAAACTGTGTTAAAGCTCTTTCTTTTCTGTATTGAAATTCACAATGACGGTGGTGGTTCATTGTTGCCAAACCACTTCACTGTTCCTCTTTACGCTGCTGAAAGCGTCTTCTCTGCAAAATAACAGGTTATATCATAGAATGGCTAGGTTAGGCTACCTATTCTAGCTAGTGCATGCATGCATATGCCACCACCTGAAATTAAATATATACTATTTGATGATTTGACTGATTTTTTTATTTTCCCAATGTAAGCACGTTATTATAACCATGTAGTGGAAAAGGGTTTTCGTGATGCTGCTCTTTTATGCCTGTCTGTCTGTTAATGCTCTACCTTTGTTTGTTATTTTCGCTCATTTTAATACTGCTATCAACTAGCCATGCAGTGATCGCATGCTTGATTCTGCTGTGTATGATTTTGGTTTTGCCTTTGCGTGCAGCTTTTTCATGCTTTTTAATTCGCGTTGTTTTCGTTACTGTTGTCATTTAATGATAGTAGTAATACACTGGTCAAGTGAGAAAGGCGATTAAATGTTATACACTTACAGCACGCTATTGTTGATTACTCCTCCTTCTGGAGCAGCTGGCTTGAATCTTTGAGATTAACTGAGGACTTCTCCATTATTATTATTCCATTTTGGTGTGATCCTTCACGAATTCTGCATCTCATATCAGGACTCGCAGAAAAGTTGCTAAACGTAGCCTTAAATTTTTGACGTAGATTTTTAGTAGTTTAAATTACAAGGTCCCTCCCTGAGAAATAATTAACTAAGAAGATATACTGAGTAGATCTACGTATAATATAATTTGACCTGTCTAAACAAAATCGAATCTTTGGGGCGAAGTACTTGAGCCCTTGAAAATACAAGTGAAATCAGCATTTCCTATAATTCATTATTAACCTAGGCTTGCTATCTAGTGTTTGTGAATTCTGTAGTGAAGTGTAATCCTCTGACTTTGAGTTTGAAATTAGTTCTCTTATTTTTGCCGATTTTATGCAAAATTTGCTATCTAGTGTGTGTGAATTCTGTAGTGAAGTGTAATCCTCTGACTTTGAGTTTGAAATTAGTTCTCTTATTTTTGCCGATTTTATGCAAAAATATTGAGAGACAATTGTCGGTAACTGGAGTCAGAAATCGCTGTGGTCGTCAGTGCATCATCTTATTGAGAAGAACCCCAAGTAAATTGCAAGTGGGCACGAGCAAGGTCACGCAATGCCTCCTGTATACGTTGGACAGGAAAGGTGCCTTCCATGCACCTTCGCAATGCCATCAAGACGGAAAACCTTGAACATATCCAATCCCAAGGTAAGTCAGTCTTTATTGCCCACCTCGGCTTTATCAACGTGCATTGAGTATGGTTCGCGTTCTGTTAAATTATAATTACTGCATTTTGTTACATCCTGTCTTTTGCTTCCGAGTTCCGATCTCGTTGTAGCAAGGTTTCATGTGTGTGCCCTGTCCATACATAGGTACATTCATTTTTTCAATATCATGTCAATGTCACCATGTCGTGACCATTTGCTACCTTAATATTTTGGGCAAACATTTCGTGGAATATTTTTTTGCATTCTTAATGATTGAAAGTTCAAACAGATTTTTTCGTGTATCGTGCGTGAATTGAGTTGTTTGAGAAAAGTGAAATGAAACTTGATTGTACCAGTATGTGAGTAAACCATTGCATACATATTGGCCATTATTTCAGAGGAAAGAAAATTTTTTCCCCAAATAAATACCTATATCGCGTCATTACCATTAAAACATCAATTTTGCTTTATTTTTATCAATCATTTTTTCACACGCTGCGCTCTTCACAACGGCAACATATAGGTAAAAAGTAATTCTTATGACCGCGAGGTTATCTAATATTGTAAGACTAAGAAAAGAACGCATAGAGGCAGATAATTTAGTGTTGTAATGCTTCCTATTTTTTCAATTGTAATTATTTGCAATTTCGATGTTGCTTGAGTAGACATGGTATGTGTACTACTATGGAACGTTTTACTTTCAGCTTACATCACGTTTGCGTTATGATGTTGTATTAGTGCATGTATACCTAAAGTGGAGAGTGGAGATCTATGTATGTCAGTGGTTTACAAGAAAGTAGTAAAAACTAGCCAATATCGTGCCGGTATAAAGGTATTTACTCTCGAAAACAACGAAATAGCATCAATAAAACGTGCGCAGTACTTTTTGGAAACGCTAAACGTTTTGCAATAGCTCAATGCGAAATTCAATTAGTTTTTATAGGGCTACTGAACTATTAATTGCACTATAATCAATAAACTAAACACTAAAATCCATCCTCCCGCCACAGGTGATTTATCCCATGTCATGTCAATAATCACTAATCAGTATATACGTAACTTAATACAATTAGTATATAGTATATGGATTAATTTGTGTTCGTTGGTAATTGGAGACATTGTATACCTATATCTACATCTTTCTTGGACAGTTTCTTTCATCCAATTTGCCATTTTCTTCTAGATCAAATAGATGTGACATGCGTATTTGTAAATTGCGACTCACTTACTCCTGAATGTAGCTTGGCATGATACCGTGTCAGTTTGTGACGTACGCCTACACCTTGAATTTGATAATTGGGGAGAAATATTGCCAGGTTGACTACTGACTGAGTATTTATATGTTACATGTAAAGATCATCTAGCATGATAGAATAGTTTTCTCATATGGGATTACTGGTAACATGTGATTATATCAAATACACCACCGTAGGAAGGAATTCCTTGTTGGAGTTGCAAAAAATCACTGATTAGACATTTGCATGACACGGACATTATTTAATTGTATAGGTATGATTTAAGCGTGCGCAGTACAGAGTACAGTAGACGTATCGCACAGGGCACGCAACCTAATAATAGGGTTTGTCGCTATTTCCTCACATTTTTGTGACTGAATTAGCACGAGATCTTAACACTTAACAGATACTTGAAGGATAATGAAATTTTAATTTTATGCCATTTTATCACTCCTCTCGGACATAATACGATTTTTTCGTGTCTATAATTGACAAGTAGCTTGAAGTTGTGAACGTGAATTCATGTTTAAGTAGGTATGAATAATGGCTACATGAAATGTATGCACGACAGACGACAAATCATGCTTGCGTTTGCCCAGTTTTCGTAGTCCAAACCAGTTTTTCAGCAAATCAAATCTCCATTTTTGACATCGGGGTGATGGTGCTGGATTAGCTGGATATCTGTAAACTAACTTTACGATCAGAGATAACTTGCACAGTATCTAATATCTAATGTCAGATCTTTGCTCTGTCAAGGTCTTTTATATATGAAACTAAAGTGAATTCCCCATGTTGCACAAGAGATGGTGATAGTGAAAGTTTTGTAGAAGCCCAAGCCCAAAGTGAGTGAGAAGCAGGTATATATAGGCAAGATTTGTATTTTGAAGTGATGCAATAACTGACTTGGTGCAAAATCATTTTTGCAATCGTCATATATATCTTGTTGCGACCAATTTCCTCAGGGAGCCAAGACAAAGTCAAGTTCCAAAAATCAAAACCAGGAATACAAGTTTGGTTGTTGCAATCTGCGCATTTTTCTCAGGTTTTTGAACAGGAGCCTAGTCGAAGACAAGGTCATGCAAATATAATGCACTTTTTGTGAGCCTGTCCCGCATATTTTCCTGTCTTCTTCTCTAGTGCCTAATGTTTATAACCATTGGGATTCCACTTGTACTCATACTCATTGCCTAAAACCCTTTGGCATCTTGTCAACTTAAAAGAGTATGCAAAAGAACTTTCATCAAATATTTGGAAGACGTGCTATTTTTGGAAACTTCGGAGTACTACGATCGTACGATTTTTGTACGTCAAATGATCAAAGTTCATGGGAGTGGAGCCGCATGCCATTGGCTCCGGCATTGGGTGTGGTGTTGGCTTCAACTACTTTCAGTGAAAGGAAAATGACAAACTCATTTCCTACTTGTATCTCTAAATCTCCGTGAACATGAACTGGTGCTTTGTTTCTCGTGTTTCTTAAAAAAGAACGACTCACCACGAGATGATGTACGTAAAAGTCCAGTCCAATTGCGTTATGTCGTAATGATATATATAGCAGAGAAGAACCGTCCTAGTAAATATTGAGATCGAACCAAGAACCAAAACAAGGAGTGATGTAAGTAATAGGTGTTTTCCTTTGCATGAAGAATCCGACAAACCATACCTAATAACTACTACGATGTATGGAAAGGAACGGTGTATGTATCTGCTAAATATTGAAAATCCTTGGCAGACGTACATGGACTATGGACTTGTCTCTTGTACTTCCTCCAGAGTCACAAGAGTAATTAAAGCGCTAACTACTAACTACGTATCGCATTGGCCAAACAAACGATAATTAGTAACAAGGGACATGAAAAACCAGAAAAAAGGATTAAACTAATCGACATTTTCGGATAAAATGTCCCACCAAGACACTCTCATGCATGGCAAGCATTGGAAATTGATCAAGAATTTGATACCCACGCAGATATCATAATTTGCGAAACCCGATACACGTAACAAGGTATCAATATTTATGACGCCACTGGAGATGAGTGATGAATGAGTGAATTTTAGTTTTTATTGGATTGCCTAATAATTTGTCAATTATTAGTGTGCAAGCGAAAACCTTCGTGTTTGAAGGTGGGTAAGCGTAAGCGTTTATTTCACAGTAGCCATTTCAGGGTGCAAGAAAGAAGCGTCTTTCAAACCACCTCCAGTACATTTAATGACTACGTAAATAAATCGTAATGAATATTTTATACATGCACACTTACCAGCCAAACCTGAGGAAAGTATGTAGGTCGGCTAATTGTATTTACGCCATTTTCGTAATTGGGCCAAATCAACTTCCACTTTAATTTTACATGACCACGCCGTTTAATGTTGTTCTAGAGTCCAATAAACTCAAGTGATCGTTAGCATACTTGTAGTACCAGTTTAGGTTATTTCAGAGTTTACTTCAGAACATTTAACTTCTTGGCATTGTAAGTTGAAAGACTGTTGTTGCAAGCAAGTGTTGAAGGATTTCACAATGAGTCTGCAAAGTTCATTTGAAAACGAGTGGTTTTATAAGTCAGCGGATCGTCTCCGTTCAGTCAAAATGACAATTAACAAAGCGACATCTCAATTTAGCCGACATTTCTACCCGGATGTAACTGGGTATTTAGGAAGCCTGGAGAAAGCAACACGGAGGTTGGCATCTGGTGCTAAGGTAAAAACATATTACTGTACATATTTTTATATTTACCTACGCATACACGATGGTCACCACTTTTTATTTCCATTTCCAAATCTCGCCAGATAAGTCATCCTGTCCTAAACGCAATTTAGTTGAGTTGAGTAGTACTCCACTTTTAAAATGTGCTTGCAAGTTGACGAATATGGGCGTGAACAACAGAACGTCAATCTTATCTACTCCAAATTTTGACATTATGATGTGTCTGTAACCCATTTTGTAATAGCAATTTGGGTACAAACACTTATTTTATTTTTGATTACCGGTTACGTTTAAGTACAGATAAGTGCGATAGGAAACATACGTATGTACATTCGTTCCATGTGATTGTGATGCACAAAACTACGTGAAATCGCTTTCACGAAATTTACCAAGGCTAAAAAGATAGTCTGCATGCATTCCAACTTGCACGGTTGGCACTTTTTCCTGTATCCTTTCCTTTTGCATCCAACCGGCAGCGTCTTCTGGCCTATGCTAGATCCCATTTTCAAGTTGGATTTTTATATAAGGTTGTTGTAGACGCATCCAAAATATAACTTATAGTTCTTCTTCAATGCGACAGAGAGTTCATTCATTCCTGGATGCTTACTAAAACAAAACAGCTTCGGGAAAGTCGGATAAACATACAGATCAATGCCAAAGTGCATTCAATTGAAACTTTGGACTTTAGACTTGGACCAGTCCTTTGCCGACATGCCGACTTATCATAAAAATAGCATATGGAAATATGCTACTCAGACTTTTAAAATTCAAGACGTAGTAGTAAAAGTATATGGTTTCTGCTAATAATAAGAATTAGATTTATATAAAAATGCGACTCATATGAATATTAATAGTCACATGAAATTCAACGATAAAGATCCGACATTGCATGGTTAGCAAGAATTTCGCAGTATTATTACTTTCCTTCCCCGTCACCTCACCGCGTGTTCTATTACACTGATTGTAACTCGATGCGAAATTAACGAGCGAACGGTAATGTCGATAATTGTTAGTTCATATTAAAGCATTCACACGGCCTCGGTTTTTAGTACATTGCACATGCCTAAAAATATATATTCACTGCTCCTTGTGGTAGCAATGATCTTGGACAACAGACAAGTGTGAAGGCAGGAATTTTTGTTACACAATCATGTCTACGTCAAATACCTACCCCTACGGCATGTTCTAACTTTTGCATGCCAAAGTATTTAAAATGTGTGTAGTCTAGTCTGGCTGCTATAATATTTGCATTCCTAAGTAGATCCATGCATATCCAGCAATATGTCATTAGGTATTCAAAATTATGCCTGGCTGGTTTCTCCGTCTTGTTCAAGTTCCAAACTCCAACTTGGCACTACTGTGTGGTGACAGCAGTGGTGTGATACGAGCATACTAAGAAGGCATAGGATAAAGAAAGTGAAAACTACGCAAATATCTATATTTACCTGTTAAAAAGTATGGTTAAGCACATTCAACATTCATGTCTGTCTGTCCATACTCTATATAATTGTGAATTGCATATTGCATGATGTTTATCAATCATCATATCATCATCTATTCTATTATTCAATGAAATTCACTATTATTCTACGAAGTTGTCTTTATCTAATAGCAAGGTATGCATATACTACCTATGTATAAACCGGTTGAAAGAAAACATCAAATTATTGAACCTACACCACCGACCAATGCCCGGAACACCCAAAATTGCCTAAAAAGTAGATACATATACCTAATAATACTACTTCGGTGTAGTGGATGTGGTGGTGGTGGCGTGGCACTGCACTGCACTGTCTGCTATAGACATTTGGGTAGAATTTCAGACAGGCATGGCTGTATGCTTTCTTTAATGCTTATAATGTGATAATATGTATATGCCTACTACGTACTGAAGACAATAGGTAATAAATACAAAAATGTGCTTGTGAATATCCCTATAATCCCTAAAAAATCCACAGCTCAGTCCAATCAGTTCAAATCATCCCAGCCGACCTTTTACTACTAAAGCATTCATCAACTTATGCGGTTATTGCACCACTATATTATTATGGCATTTAAATTTTAACACGTTGTTCCTTTCCTTGTTCCCCACTTTGATTCCAATCTAACCAAATTCCACATAAAATTGCATTCAGCACCCAACCAAATCCTATACATGCCAAATTGACAAAATTATGTGGTAGGAGGAGTAGTAAGTAGCTTTCCTCATTTTATAATCATATATTTTTTATTGCACATGTGCTGATAATATGCGTGCCAACGTGTAAAGCACATAGCACATCATACGATCCAAAATGCATATAGCTAACATACAAAATCTTACAAATAAAACAATACAACCTGCTAACAAGTAACACAATGACGACATTTAATTGCTACCAAACTACCGATTGCTAGAGAATAACACGGACGTACAGATTCTCCGAGTTGGAGTGGTTAATAGCCCCACTACTATTACTATATATACTGATTATAACAGATATATGGGTTACTACTTACTGCTCCACACCGACCAGCAGTCCTTGGCTGCATTGTCTGACCATAAGGCAAGTGTAATACTTGCATAGTTGCATAAATCATTTACCTTTTCTAACACATTTTTTTAACAGGATAGAAAAATGCTTCTCGTAAGATGGAAGTGGAAGCTTGAGGTATGATAATAGGAATACGATATGATGATGTTAAAGGGCATAAAATTATAGTACACGCGTCCATTTCCCTTTACATATTATATACTCTCCTTTTGTAGTAACCCTTTTTTCTTCAAAAGATGCAATGTTTCTGTGAATGCATTCTGCACTGCGGAATGAAATGAGGGCTTCACTCTTTTCCATCATCCTCTTTCTTTTGTGGAGGTGTTCTTCTACTTTTTAGTAGCAAACCAACTTTAGGTACCCAATTTTCATTTGCTAGCTGAATGGATGTGCAGAAAATGCTGATGATGACGATGTGGATTTGTTTTGCGAACCTACTATATTGCTTGTGAAATCCCCATAAGACTAGGACATCTAGAAAAAAAAAACACATCTTCTTACAAACTCTTGTTGTATACCTCCACAGACACGATAACGTACGGAAGGACACGGTCTGAAATTCCGATTCTTCTGACATGAAAAACCACACACACACACACACACACACACATACATACATTCATACATACACACAAAAAACGATATGCATATCCCCATTTTTTTCTGTACTTTACGCTCATATAATGACGATGATGCGATATAAGGTTTTTACCTGATAGAGAGAGAAGAGAAGAACGTTGAGGTTGAGTCGTACGATGGGTTAATGAGCAGAGCTACGTCAGCTCAGCTCACCTGTTGGAGAATCGCGTTCTGATTGGACGGCAGACAGTGGTGCGATGCTCATGAGCCAATGGGGAACGAGTTGTGTAGGGTGATCATCTACTCGCTTGCTTTATATTATGTGTTCACTCACATATGCATAGCTCGCCAGCGTACGTTATAGTCTGTAAAAAAAGTGTTTCTCTTTTATATACATTTTATCCGTTTACACTATATCCCTATTACCAACTGCCGACGACGACCACACAAGAGTTGTGTATACACAAAATGTGCATATCTGTTTACTGGGTATATATCCAATATCCATCCATACCTATATCCTCCCAGATTTCATGAGTAATACTCGGTCTGCTGAGAAATATGTATATCTGTTCTACTACGATGCAATGTTGTGGGTTGTGTGAACTGTGTGTGAATACAATAGTGCATTGCTAATCCTTTTTTCCTCTCTATATACTTTTACGTTATGTTGTTAGTCATGTCATGTGCGTGTAAACTATGTAGTATGTCTATAGTGAGTTGAGTAGTGCGAGGAAGTGTGAATGAATATCTACCGACTACTTACTTACTTACTCACTACGGATGGATTTCTCGCTCTCTATGTGGAGTTGAGCTCTATTATCGTTTTTTTTACTATAAAGTTAGTAAGTAACTCTCTGTTTACATACACTTATCAAATATTTTACAATAGACATAGCATTTAGAGGAGCAGCGAGCGACCGAGTGAGTCAGATCAGAGACACACACGATAAGTTGGAAAAAAGAGGTGAGTGCGGATAGTTTTATATATACTGTTTATACATTTGCCGTCATCATTTTCATCCCTACGTGTTATATAGTAGTTCAACAATAATAAGTAAAAGAAGATTGGTAGTATAATATAATGCTAGAGTTGTGAATTGGAGAATCGTTAATAGATAGAGAGAGAGAGAATTTTTTTTCTTACATTTCGATCTCTGATATACTCAGGGTTTGCATTGCTAGGATGTTCTTACTGTACATGAGGTATTGAATGGTTAATGTGGATTCATGATCATCACACCATCATCATATCATGCTATGCGAATATACATACGAGTATTTCGTGTCTTGAAGGTAAATGAAATTTTTGGCAGGTTGTCTCTTCTTGTGGTAATTGGCGAATAAGACAAAAGGTTTCTAAGCTTGCTAAATTGAGCCAACAAAATAGCAATTAGCAGAATAGAATTGAAGTTGTAAAAGAGAGGACGTTTTATAACCATTTCCCGAAAAAAGTTAAAAAGGGAGGCGTGTTCACAGTTCACAGAGTTGAGAGTTTGAGAGTAGAGAGATCTTTTTCTAAGAACTCTTAAATATTGACATTTCCGCGTGAAGCCAAAGTGGTGCATATAAACTGTGCTTCTCTAGTAAAGTATTTTAAGTACTTACGCACTATCTGTAAATTAGGAGTGCGGAACACCCAGAATAGGTATAACAGCACTTGACGTTGTTGTGGAACATTAGTATAACTATAATATCGCTTTCGGTGTCCTAGGATTAATATTGAATTGGCTCATTCATTCATTCATTCATAAAATTCCATTTAAGCCATACAAATAAGTTTATCGTGTCGTGAGTGAAGTTCGCAGGAACGATAAGAAACGTAAATATTGATTAAAAGGTTGTCTAGCCTGATCTCGTGTTGTGTCATCATCATCGCATTTCAGCGTTATATATATTCATTCTGATAAAACTGACCATATCCAGTATTCTGTACTAATTGGAAGAAGAGCTTTTTAATTGAGTGTCATTTGATTGAACCAAAATAATAAATCACGTCATCTCCATTCCTCAGTGGTTGCCGTTCTTGGACGCAATACTGCAACACATTTTGTTCGTAATAGGTATGTACCCACTACTTTAACTGTTTCAATGTTTGTTTTGATTTCGTAATAAATAGTATGATGCCGCACGCGTTTTCAATGTAATGTAATGATGAAGGATCGTATGATCCATATTTCCTTAACAAAAACAAGAGATACATAGCAATGTATGTAGTTTATACCAGCTTATGTTTTTGTTTTTATTGTCAGTCAATATAGCTTAATCATATGTGCATTTCCAGCTACTTTGCCGCTTTTTCAAATTGCTCTCATAAGAGCTTTACGTGTTTATGATTTTGATAACGTCCAAAAGCTGGAATATCCCTGCAGTTTAAATGTGCAATTACTCAAATATTGAATATTATGTGCTGTTGAATTTCCTTGTAATGAATTATTTACTTAATGATTAACTATATTTAGTGTTGAGAGATATAAAAGCAATTTCCCATAAAATCTCTCAGCTTTTATCAGTCCGGTTTGGCGTCTGTCGGCGAGTACTCGATTGCACAATTTCCCTGCGCAAATCCGCTCAGTTGAAAATTGGAGCAAATGACTCGGGTATTTTTAGGAATAATTGTGAGAAATGGTGAATCATGATGTCATACTTGTGTGGGGAAAGTATAAATTGATATAGGATTTTCCAACTCTCTGCTCCGGCCACGCGAGGCTTACGCCAAAATGTGCCAGATGTACATATTTCCTTTCCTGCAAACCATGTAGCATGATTTTTGAAAAGTCCCTATAATGCTGAGTTAAGTTTTTGTTTTGGTTTCCATCCAGGCCGATGTGAGGATGATATGATTCATGACTAGGACACAAAAAAGCAAACGTAAACATTCTGAATATTTGTATACCAATACGAGTATTCACTATTCAGAACAGCATGGAAAATGGGAAGGTCAAAGTGAATGTGAGCTCATTTTATAATACCTATAAGACACTATACTCTGCTAGTAAATGTTTTTTATGAACGCTTGTGACTGTGTGGGAACATCGCTGTGTACATACGCTGCTGAGAAATACAGTTCATGACTCGCCAAGTCGCAATCCACGCTACGTGTAACAGCACAGTCATCCGACGCAGCGTCATCACAATTGTCGGCTTCTGATTGGTTTATGAATAGTCACGCAAAGGAACTCCTTTAGTGTATAAAAGTACTCATAAAAACATTAGGCAAGGTGATTTCTACGATAAATCTGTTTGGCTCATTGTGTATCATCAGCGCATCCGTTGCCGTTGCTGTAATATACAACATAAACATTTTGATATACATACATACATAATAAACCTCGTGCATCACTAGTCGTCACTAGGTACGCCTAACATAACGCATAGCCACATGCCAAATATGACGCTGCTTTGTTTACGATCTTGCCGTGCAGATTTAAAATCATACGTTAGATTCGCTACGTGGTATTGCTCAACAGGAGCTACGTGTACTTCAACAAAAACGCTACCTTCAATTCATATATAAACATTGGTTGGATTAAGGCTTGAGATCAGTTTCATATCAGATTGTCACTGGAAAAGATCCCTGGAAAATTGAACTTGAGTATACATAGTAATAATATTTGTACTGACTGTGGTACGATATTCTATAACTCTGGAATAATCCGATTACAAATATTCTTTGCATCTGATAAAAAAAAGATAGATAGATCACTAGACTATCACATCCCATCTCAACCAATCTCTATCAGAGAATCACGTTTACACAATGTGAAAGTTGATTTTGACCATCATCAGTTGAGAACGTGCATGCAGCAATTGGACAAAATTGGTGCAAGTGTAAGTTGAGTGGTCGTATGATAAAAGACATTTAAAGTGAAACAACAAGGGTCATTTTCATTCGATAAATGACAGAAAAGTGAGGAAAGAGTCCAATATAATCGTTTTTTATTTCTCTGGCGAGAAAGATATCTTCCATGAAGGAGAGAGGAATCACAGATAAGGTTTGCATTTTTTTACTGTCTTCACTTTAATCGACTACTACTCCTACTACTGTTCTTATCGGATGTACTCATCCCAAGAAGATTTCTCATGGGCTTGTAACTGTCAAAGTCCAGGCCAATCTTTTGAGCCTTTTTTCGTAAAGTCAGTAGGTGAGCACATGGACTTGTGAAATACCCTCGAGAAATCTCTGTTTTATCTCTGACGTAGCCACTTTTTCCAGTTAAGCAAGTGAGTGAACTGCACTGATCACTGCTGTTGTCACTTGGTATCAATGGTGTAAGGTTTACTGTATTTCAAGATTAAGAGTAAAGTACAGAAGGACGAGGTTAATTCATCTTGACATCGACCACGTCAAATCCAAGAGTCCATCGAGAAGTCGTAATTCCAATTCCACCAAATGCGCCGCGATGCTTTATACCGATAGGGAAATATGACCATTTATTACATGTAATCATATAATTCATTATCATTTTCGTAATTTCATGTTAGCTTTCCATTTCAAATACATCATGAGCATGTACAGGTCGTGAACAGTGAAAATGACAAGTTAATGATGGTCCAAGTAGAGCGAACTTTCGTAAGAGAGTCTAATCTTGCATAGCACATAACCACGTCGGGACACCGGACCAGGGGGAAATCTCTGGTTTTGTGTACCACATCATCACTACTAAACACCACTAGCTATAAAATTCTAATCTAGGAGCTCATATACTGCATATTATGGAACTGTAGAGGAAAGTACATTGCATATTGGAACTTGCTACATTTCCCAAAAGCTTTGGAGTACTGGCGTACTCGTATAAATTTAGAAATGCTGGCAGCCACCGTGTTTAGTAAACAGCGAGAACTCGCCGTGTGAGCACATTTTCATATCCTCTCTGTTCTACAACACGAAAAAGGGGAGAAGTACATAGGCAAATGATGTGAGAAGAAAAACTCGTACGATACTCCAGTCGCCAATACAAACCGGTTACGAGAGAGAAACTGACGTACGCGCATGTGAGTTTCATAAGAAATTGAGGAAGACAAAGTTTACCTTGCTAGAAAACACTAGTGCATCACAATCACATCATTGATTTCGCTGAGAATTCTTTTTCAATATTTTTGAGAAAAATTTTCTTGTGTAGTCGTGCTCTTTCGAACACTTATCTTTTAAAAGTGGTACTCGTTCAAACACAAATTTAGCTGTGATTTTTAAGTCAAAGTGTTTTATTTCTGAACCGTACATATCAATAGAGCTACAAGGTAAGACAAAAAAAATAATATCTATTACATAAAAACTGGGTTGTGTATCCGAATTTTCCGGAATATTACACGGACGTGTTTTTATTGGATTTTCCTTATAAACTTCCCATAAAAGTAATCATTAGCTTTAGTGTACTAGGTATTAGTAGTCATAAAACAAATAAGGATAGTTCCAAGAAATAAAACTGCATAACCTCCTACTTGGCAAATCAATGTGCTATCGCGAATCACAACAGGAAACGGGATTTAGCTATTTGCAAATCACTCGTATCATGTAATGAAGATTTATATTTACATTGGAAAATCCTAATCGTTTTTTTCATTAATATTGACATTGCATTGTCCGCTTTGAGTAGATATAATGATATAACATGGATATAAGAAATAGATTCAGTAGATTAAGTGTAGGGTTTTCCCTGGAGCATTCGTGTGTATAAATAGACAATCAAATCAACTTGTGATTACCTAAGCGCACATCAGGCCACCTTTCTTTCACACGATATGCCTCACTAATTTCTTTATGCACACAAAAACTCTAAAGGAAACAGTAACCTAAACATGCATGATACGATGCGAATTTCCATCCCGTTGAGGATGTGTGTTTCGCAAGATTGAATTGTATCATAATACTAATCATGCAAATATATATGGTCTGTCAGAAAAAACCCTTTACGTCTTTGTGTATTTACCATATCTTTGCATGCAGAGGTAGATAATGAAAATAATGCACATTGCACACATGTAAGAAATCGCGTATCGCGCAGAGGTATATACATGTATGTGCAAATTTACATACATACAACTATAGACTTACGATTACGAGCAATGTCTTGCACAGCAGCATCTTAGTGAGTCGTTGTCTGGCACGGTTACTCATACATCATGGACTCGTATGGTGTGATCTTTCATACGAATACATATAAAGCACAATATTTAGATGCGATTTTTTTTGGCTTTACACTTCTTTAACTTGCATGATAGTAGCGTGTGGTAGTGCATTGGAATATGAATTAAGGTCGCGTGGTCATTTTTGCGCTTATTGCTTCTTATAACTACTACATGCATTCATTCATTTAGCGTTACAGATTTGAGATTGCGTCATACCCATCTCTTCATGACGATGCGATGGGATCACTTGAATCTGCATAATTTCGTCTTAATACTCGTTACGCCAGAGCCGAACGAAGCTCTTTAAATGTACGCGACCAGCGTCATAGTGAATTGATGCATGAATCTATAAACATAAACAGAATGAATCAGCCAGTCTTTATCTCTCGTCATTGTCAAGTCAGCATGTAAAATTGCACAGTATTACAGAATAGTTCACAATTTGAACTTGAACCGAGATTCGCTGAGTGCGTTGTGTTCATCATTTGGGAGTTTACTTTTTTCACTTTTTGTTGGTCAAGTAGTCTGCAATTAATGGGTGTCGGTACCGTAGTACGGTACTGGTACTCTTGATGTGTGCGCGCTTTTGTCTTTGTTTTTGTTGCTGACACTGTAGAAATTCACACATGTTTTGTTATTGTAATTTTGGTAAGTACTGACTGAGTATCTATTTGCCCTTGTATGTTAACTTCATAGTTTTCTCACGTATATCACATCTCTTTGAATGCTAATCATTATTAACGCAGCGTGGATGTCGGAGTCATCATGATGATATTAGAATTAGGTAATAACTGCCAAATTTTGTAATCAAATCTACAATAATTTTTGTTTCCCCGAGATGAATTAATAATAGGAATTTGCTGTAGACACTGATATGGAATGAAAATGAAATGTAGGCCACAATAAGGACACAAAAAGCTTCACACAAGTCAGAAAAAATACGCAAGACAAGCTTTTAGGTACATACATGAAGTTTGTGTGTTACTCTCCCATTTCCTTGTTTCCTTCCTCAACTGTTTGCCAGTGTTTTTGTGGGTGCTGGCTGCTGGCTGTACATACGCTTGCGTTCGAGTTTCCGAATGTTCCTCCGTGACCCTATTGCGACGGACCGAGCTGGGGAACCGGTGGTGTGATGTGATATGAATGTGTGCTCTTGTTAAATATCAACACAGCGCAGCACATAGCCTTGTGGCAATGAATCTCAATGTAGTAATAAGAACGAGGTTGAGAAAAAGGAGAAAAAAAGGCGAGGTACAACTGCATAAATGAATTCTAGTAGCTAAATATCAGAAAAAACAGTTTGGTGATTTACCTGAATTTGGTTGACTGGGCTAGTGTCGTTTTCTAGCAGAGACCATCATATTTTATGTACGCAATCAATAGCCACACATGCCATGCCAATCTCTTTTGTGCAAAATTACCACTCTTGTTATTTAACGCGTAAAAGTGTTGTGTTGTGGCCTAAAAGGAGGAAAACTACTGAGGATGATGATGAGACCTTGAATGTTAAGCACATTGTACATATGTCAAATGAAGAAAAGGGATTACCATACGGTTTGCGCTCATGTGTATGTAGCACACACTTCTAGATTGCACACGGCGATTGCAAAAGGAGTATATAGCTAGGTGTTTTAGGATTTCAATTTCAAGTTGGATGCGATCCATTTAGGCATTATGCTTGCTTTTCATTGCATTGCACACGAACGAAAACGACTTTTCACACACAATACGTGATGATTGCCTTCGGTTGAGATCTGGTATTTTTTTAGTATTGCAACGATGGTAGCTCTGGCCACACAGAAAAATTTCCCGTAGGAAACTCCATTTAAATTAAGAATAGCACAGCAATTTTGTGCAAGTATATCACGCGTGAGACCACACCAGCCAGACATTGAATCCAGGTCCAAAGTTCACCTTTTCCTCTTGCCTAATTTGCGATCCAAATCAAGTGTATTTGCAGACTACGGCAAGAATTTTCTATGCCAGATTGTATTAGTACTAGCAGCATACATCCAGTTTGTAAAGGTTAGGTTGCGTCGATTTTTGACTTGGTTTAGATCGACTAGACACGAGACTCTTATGAAGAAACGCAGTATTAGTCCCATTAAGCTGTATGATGATCAGTAGACTTTGAGTTGAGACTTTGACTCTGAAGAATCTTATTGACCGAGATGATTTCTCAGGACATTTTCTCTTAAAATTGTTCAAATTGACTGTGATCATGCGTAAGAGTCATGACATATGCGTGCTGTATTTTGACCAAGGCTAGGGAGGAAATGCAATGTGTATTATTAATGCATGTCTAAGAGATATACTGAGGAAAACGAATGATGATGATCAAAGCTGATAGGTATAAGAGTAGCATGCAGGGATTCGTGCAAGGAAAAATTGAACTTTGGTCCCTGTTAATGGTAATCCAGAGGAAGGAGCCAAAAGGACGGATATATGCACTGGAAGTAAATGCGTTATAGGGAATTATATATGCAATGTACCTCAGACAATACTTGATTTTCACTTGCTCATTCATTCCGTCAGGGTTCATAGTACAACTGCCTATAGCTCTTCCCTTTTTATCTTCTTTAGCAGAGGCAGCACTTTAAAGAAGGGTTCGTTTTGTATGCTCAAGAATTTTAATCTGTGCCTACGCCCATGGTGCCTTTATCCATCTTTATCTTGATGTACGTACCTACCTTGCATGCACAATTGTATGATCAATTGTATTCATGGATGAAGGATGCTTTTGTTGATTCTCAGAGAAACGCTTGGGTTTTTGGTCCTTCTACGAAGTTAGAAGTTTCTTAGAAAGACCTTTCAATAGGACGAGATCTAGGTCTTTTCACTTATTAATGCATGAACTCTAGAGTCATGACTGCGCTATGGCATGGCAGTGTTGAATTAAAAGTATTCCTGGAATCCACACTGGTAATTTGGATTAGTCTGATTCTAGCCGGCATTTGGCATGCCGGTGGTTGGTCATACTCGCACTGAAGTGGGTCTCCTAAACTTAAATAGTTCCTCTGACAGAATAAAAAAAATATTCATTTGGAAATTGAATTTAGTCAAAATTCATAATGAATCAAGTTCGTGGTTCGCGTGCCGACTACCTGGTAATTAAGCTTGGAATTTTGCAAAGAAATATTCCCAGTCAATTCCAGGCAGTTTGAACTGCCTTATTAACGCAAATAGTACTATTCTCGAGAGAAAAAAAACATGAAAGCATATTATACAGGGTCGTAAATCACAAATACTTCCGACGCTCAGTCAATATCGTTTACGTGCATTTGTGGTTTGCAGCTGTCCTTCTTACGTATATAAATGTGGTGGAATAGATTCGTCTATATAATGCTAAATGCGTCATTGTTTAAGTTCGCACGAAAAAATATTCAATGAACTGATATTATTTTTAGATAATGCAAATTAGCCTATGGCCTGTTCAACCCGCTAAATTAGTGTTCTTTTGTGATTTTCCAGGTTCACAACAAAATGCCTTCGATTTCACAAATTGAGGAAGGACTGCCAGTCCTCACAGGTTTCTCGGTACAACACAAAAAGAACGCTGAGAATGAACTCTTTCAGAACGGAATCAGTAATGGGATTCACAAGAAGCATCACGTCATGGAGAAGTTTGAGAGCGAAAACAATATCATAATTTCCGAGAGGAATGGTAATCATTATACAAACGGAAACGT
Organism: Dicranocentrus wangi; assembly: GCA_036850665.1. NCBI lineage: Eukaryota > Metazoa > Arthropoda > Collembola > Entomobryomorpha > Entomobryidae > Dicranocentrus > Dicranocentrus wangi. The sequence goes on along the minus strand of JAANSN010001210.1, from coordinate 10,069 downwards.
GTACACCAATGGAAATGGAGCTGCTGTAGATCTTGCAAATGGAAACGGGTTCCATGATGAAACTGATAGGGTAAGTATAATAGCTTGACATAACGCTACTAAATACTAAGATGGGCAATTGTTTTCAGAGGGATTTAATTGTCATATAATTTCTTTGTATATAGGCTCAGATTTTAAAAAGCGAACCACTGAAAAACGGAATGGCGAATGGGATTCATGCGTCCCCCATAGAAAAGACTTCGATCAATGCTTCTGTCCCAATTATTGCAAAAACTACTCCAGTTATTACAGAAGAGGACCCAAGTATTGCGTGGAAGAAGGATGGCAAAGTTTACAACGCAGGTATGTATAAAAAGACTATATTGTATTGGCATTCACTTTGTTCAAGAGCGTGGCGTATAGAGGAGGACTTATAGATTCAGCAAAGAAATTTTCATGAATACGTGATTTTTATTGTCCAAGAAATGCAATCAACAAGGCTGCCCAGTTTGTTTGATTAGGTCACAAAAGTGGTCAATAATCCGAGAAGTTAGAATGGCCCCAATAATTGGTTACATTAGGCATTTGCCTTTTAGCAGTTGATGATATTAATAAATGTTCCAGAGAAGGTCATTGTTTGCATGCACTTTTGTGAAAGAACTACGATGTAGTTGTCATGAACTAGTGCGGTACGAGTACTTTTCCGCGTAATTGCATGTCCTTCCTTGACCATCTTACATTCAGCAACAAAAATATTTAGCGTACCTCAAATGTAAAGTTGTACATTTGCAATGACAAAGTTGATATTAGTTGTAGTGATGCACAATCAGTGTTAGTTGAAGTAGAATCATCATTAAGCAATCAAGACAGTCAGTGTCATGGTTAGCAATGTTGCTTATTATGCCAACATGTCGTCCTTGTGCTCACTTTAGGCAGTATGCGTACTAGTAGTGTAGCTTGTCGCAATTGCTGATATCTTCATTATACCTTGATCTATACCTACTGAGACAATTATTGACAATTGCAACGTGATGTCAAATGTTTGCCACGAATTAATATAACAAATTGACTAATGAAAAAATTGCTGTTCTTTTTAAATTTCTAGGACCCGATCAAATTTTGCCATCAAACGCGCTCTACACTTGGCATGCCGATGGAGCTACCAAGATTAGTAAGTTGGGAAGTGGGGAAATGTCTGACAGGACTCCAATGTCAGTCCCATCCCTCCTGGAACGAGCTGCTCAGAGGGCTCCAGAAAGAATGGCTTTGGCTGTGAAAAGGAATGGTGAATGGCAGAAATGGAGCTACAAGTAATAACCTATTCTTTTATGTTACGTATTTGCTTACTCATGATAATAATCGTATGATGGGGCTTACCATCAAATGAAATTGTGTAATCGGTTTATACTCATTGTGTATACTATGTTGGGAATTTCCAGGCAATATTTGAGGGATGTTCGCATCGCAGCTAAAGGGTTCATTGCTTTAGGCCTTGAGAAGTATCATTCCGTGTGTATTCTGGGTTTCAACAGCCCCGAATGGTTCATCTCCGACTTGGCGTCCATCTTTGCTGGGTAAGTCCACTTTGTTTGCAAACAATATGCATTGATTTTGTGACAATGACATGCGGAATGCGTCATTGCAAGAATTACAAAAAATGACAGTACCTGTTTTATGTTTTTATAGTGGTTTTGCCGCTGGGATTTACACAACGAACTCCTCCGAAGCTTGTGCGTATGTTGCACAAGATAGCAAAGCCAACATCTTTGTTGTTGAAGATGAAAAACAATTGGAAAAGGTGCTAAGACACCGTGATGAGCTCCCCCACTTGAAGGCCATTATCCAATACACTGGCGAACCCAAGGAGCCAGGTGTTTACAGCTGGTCAAAATTGATGATGTTGGGTTCCCAACAACCAGACACCCTCCTGGATGAGCGATTAAAGCACATCGCAATCAATCAATGTTGCACCCTTATTTACACATCCGGAACTACTGGCAATCCCAAAGGCGTTATGCTCTCCCATGATAACATGACATGGTTGGCTCATGTTAATTCCCGCCTCTGCAACTTCAGAGATTTCGTGGAGGAATACATTAGCTTCCTACCCCTCAGTCACGTTGCTGCCCAGATGGCTGACCTCTACTGCCCCCTGACCTGCTCTGCTTCAGTATACTTCGCGGACAAGAATGCCCTTAAAGGAAGTTTGATTGATACTATGAGGGAAATTAAGCCAACCAAGTTCTTGGCTGTCCCTCGTGTGTGGGAGAAGATGTACGAGAAGATGCAGGATATCGGAAGGAGTACAACCGGTGTTAAGAAGATGATTGCTACCTGGGCTAAGGCCAAAGGATTGGAATACAACATGAAACGAATGCATGGAGTAGAGAATCCAGAAACTCTTGGATTTAAGATTGCTAACAAGCTTATCCTCTCTAAAATCCGGGATGCCTTGGGCTTGACCCGGTGCGACCTCCACTTGTCCGGTGCTGCTCCAATCAACCCCGAGATTTTGAAATACTTCTGGTCGCTGAACATTGTTGTAACCGAAGTATACGGAATGAGTGAATGCAGCGGCCCACATGCAATGGCTGTTGAGTCAGCGTTCCGATTGGGGAGCGTAGGCAGGACATTAATGGGCGTCACAACAAGACTAGACAAACCTGATGAAGATGGAAATGGAGAGATCTGTATGGGTGGGCGTCACGTTCAGATGGGATACTTGAATCAGCCAGAAAAGACTCGAGGTGCTATTGACGAAAATGGATGGCTGCACTCAGAAGATATTGGAAAGGTGGATGAGGATGGATATGTTTACATTACTGGAAGAATCAAGGAACTCCTTATCACGGCTGGAGGTGAAAACGTTGCTCCAGTCCCAATTGAAGATAATGTTAAGACAGCACTTCCCATCCTTAGCCAAGCCATGCTTTTGGGTGACAAGCTCAAATTCCTCTCTATTCTTCTTACTCTTAAGGTAATTGCAGTGCCTATTCTCACTCATTTTTTTATGCTTTGAGGGCAGTGAAGCGGGCCAGTTTTGTAAATTTCGTTTTCATTTCATTTCAGACTGATGTTGATAAAGAAACTCAAGAACCTCTTGATACTTTGCTCCCATTCACGAGAGACTGGATTCAAAAGAACGGTGACTGCACTGTGGCCACAGTCCAGGACGTGATGAAAGAAATCTACGAGAAGAAGAACCAGAAGCTGATTTCAGCCATTCAAGCAGGAGTTGACGCAGCTAACAAGAAAGCCATCTCACAAGCACAAAAGGTCCAGAAGTGGCATATTCTCCCAAAAGACTTTTCCATTCCAGGAGGTGAATTTGGTAAGTACCTATACCTACATACCCTCCCCTATTATTCGCAGAATGTACTTTCTTTAAACCCATCGATGCACTTGTGGAAGTGGAACGGATTGCTAATGATTGTCTTTAATTTGCAGGCCCAACCCTCAAACTGAAGAGAAGTACCGTAGTGCAAAAGTACCAGCAAGTCATTGACGAGCTCTACGACGTATAAGATTATAAATAGATTATTAGACAACCATTATTTAAATTTTCACATTAATTTAGCATAAGCGAATGTGCGTACATCACACGTTTCATTGAAGATTTGTACAGCTCTTAGAGTAATTGAATATAGTGTAAAAAATCCACTTCGTACAGGGAAAGAGGAAGAAGGATATTTATTTGTGATTCTAAGATTAATTATGGGAGTTAGCCAGAGTCAGACTGTCATAAAAATACGCTGGAAGAGTTGGGAATCTGATCGATTGTTATTCAATATCCTCCTCGTTCGCTTTAAGACTCACCGGTCCACAAAATACGATGTAGTACTGCCCCTTCGTTTGCTTGTACATCGTAAGTCTAAGAACCTTAGGTAATTTCCCACCCTGTTTGCACGCAATATTTGTTCCAAAATAGACCTGACACCTGACATTAAATAACCTTGCACATAAGTAATTTACAAGCAATCTCAAATTGTCAGTCAGTCCATTTCCAGCTAAACAAGGAGGGCGTGAAGACCCATAAAGTTCCTGTAGCAATATATGTAATTATGCGCGTCGTATTACTGTTATTTTTTTAGAACAGGGTTTTTTCGTCTGCGTTTCGAATGTTGTGGTTTGACTTGAAATTATAATTCAATGCACTCGTCGCATCTCGGGTGTAAGTAAACGGACTTAGTATTGGACATGTACTATTTTGTGTATTGTATAATAATACGTTATGTACAACCAAACCACAACTTGCCAATGTAGTCGTTTTACGCGTCACATTGTTTATCTATTTAAATACTTAAATTTAAATGTTTGCTGCGCAAGTAACTGTCATGTTCTTGAAAATGTACTTAAACTATTTAATACCTACAGGTAATTATTATTCGTAGCGGTTGTAAAAAAACTACGTATTGGGAAATGAATTGCAGTGATATTGTAGTCACGTTATAATACTATTATTATTACTTAAAATATGTATTTTTCTTTTCGTCTTTTTTGTGCTATGTAAAAGTAAAAATTGAATTTTGCGAAGATTCATTAAATAAAAGCAGAAAGATTATGAACTTACGAAGACCAAAGCGAAATATCTGTTTTTGTATTAACCCCTTATTCTGCAAACTTTCATCTATATGTTTATACGTTAAGGCTTGACTTTATATTCATAAAGAAATCTGACGTCGCGAATCGTGAAATAGTAGATAGATTAGAACCTCTTTTTTTTCATGAAATGCATTCAACACGCATACAAAGTGGGCTAGGTATCAGTGGTATCAATACCTATCACCTCAATGAACATGGGCAAGGTTACTGTGGTGGTGTGTTTGCGTGTACTTACTGAAATAAAATTGAAAATAAAAAAAAATTTATTCAAACTTTAAAAACTTTTTAAGAAATTTATAATCGCAAAAACTATGTTCTTTCTTTTATTGATCGTCGTTTTTTGGTTTTGTAATTCCTTTAACCACAAAATTGAAAGTATTTTATGCTACTCTATATCAGATAAGGTTTTGGTTTGCAAAAGTAATGTCACCGTTATCAATCCGGTCGCTACTGTTCCATGGAATCCTGAAATACTCACTACGAAGGCCAAGACTAAGCATACAACTCAACCAAGGAGTCAGGTCCTATTCGCTACACACTTCCACAATCCTCCGTAGAAAGAATTCGGTCTTTAATCTGAAAAAACTTCAGTGCAGAAGGTTATGGGGCAATAGCAGTTTGCTCGATATACAACGCCTCCCACAGTTTCGCCATGAACACGCTAATAAATTATGTAGTGATATCGTACGCTGCTCACACACATTATCCAATACGGGGATTCTTCCACGTCGCCAGGTTCATGGCTCATCTTCCGTGCTAATTTTGTGCATATATTCCAAGCGGATTTGTCTCTAAAATGCGTCAAAACTCTTGTTGTTCCCCAGAATGTTCCAATCATTAGCCAATACAATAGGATGCACACGTCTCGAATATCACGGGGAGAACCCGAAATCATAACGCCTATAGATAAGGACCCCAGCTTGGAGTGGACAAGGAGTGGAGAGAAATATCTAAAGGGGCCTGACCAACTCATCCCTTCCACCGCAATGACAACATGGCACCCCAACGGTGCCGTTCAAATCAGCAAGCTAGGGCGCGGAGAAGCAGTCAATCGTAAACCCATTTCTATCCCAACCATGTTCAAAACGGCTGTCGAGAAAAATCCTAAACATCCTGCATTATGCGTAAAAAGGGACGAGTCGTGGAAAACATGGACGTACCAGGAGTACTATGATGACACTAGGCATGTTGCTAAAGCATTTATTGCCTTGGGTTTAGAAAGATTCCAGTCCGTTTGCATTCTTGGCTTCAACAGTCCAGAATGGTTTATGGCGAATTTGGGTGCGATCCTCGCAGGCGGGATCCCTGCCGGCATTTACACAACCAACTCACCCGAAGCCACATCTTACATTGCAAAGGACAGCAAAGCAAACCTTTTCATTGTTGAGGACGAACAGCAACTGGCGAAAGTCCTTCAACATCGGAATTCACTGCCAGACCTGAAAGCAATTGTGCAATACACGGGCACACCAACAACTGAAGGCATAATGAGTTGGGAACAATTGCTGGAACTGGGCGCTCAACAGTCTGACCAGGAGTTGGAGGAAAGACAGAAGCAAATGGCGGTTAATCAATGCTGTACTCTCATTTACACATCGGGTACCACGGGAAATCCGAAAGGGGTCATGTTGTCCCATGATAACTTCACCTGGCTGTCTAACGAAGTGTGTGTAGCTGCCGACTTCGATCAAGAAGCTGAAGACGTCGTTAGTTACCTACCATTAAGTCACGTTGCTGCTCAAATAACAGATATTTACTGCACAATGGCAAAACTGGGGACAGTTTGGTTTGCAGACCCATCAGCACTAAGGGGCACACTTGTCGATACCATGAAGGAAGTCAAGCCCACCAAGTTTCTTGCTGTGCCAAGGGTTTGGGAAAAGATGTACGATAAGTTGCAGGAGATTGGGAAAGCAAACGCAGGCTTCAAGCTCAAAATCGCTAGTTGGGCGAAAGAGCAAGGAACGCTATATAACGACAGGCGACTTCGTGGAGAGCCGAATCCGGAAACGGCTCAATTTAAATTAGCAGATGGTTTAGTTTTAGCAAGAATTAGGGATGCGTTAGGGTTTACAAGGTGTAATCTGTGCAGCAGCGCAGCAGCCCCAATTAGTATGGAGATTTTGGAGTATTTCAAGTCTCTAAATATTGTCATTGGCGAATCCTACGGGTTGAGTGAGTGCAGTGGACCTCATTGCTTATGTTTGAACAAGTATGGCAAGATAAAATTGGGAAGTATCGGCTTGCCCGTGCCTGGTGTGGCTACTAAACTGGATAAACTGACGCCGGAAGGACAAGGGGAACTGTGCATCGGGGGAAGGCACGTTCTAATGGGGTATTTGAACAGAGAAAACAAAACAAAGGAGGCTGTGGATGAGGAGGGCTGGCTGCACAGTGAAGATTTGGTCAGGATTGACGAGGATGGCTTTATATTTATCACGGGGAGACTCAAGGAGCTTCTGATCACTGCTGGAGGAGAGAACGTCGCTCCGGTGCCGATTGAAGATAACATTAAACAGGCACTCCCATTTTTAAGTAATGCCATGGTCGTTGGGGATAAATTGAAGTTTCTTTCCGTGCTGCTAACTGTGAAGGTATTTTAATCGCAGTGCTCACCCTAATAATATTTACAAAGTAAAAATGTAATAGGTCATATTACCTATGTACACCTTCATGTATCAAACATTGTGGGGCTTGCTTGGCAGACTGAAATGGACCGAAATACACTGGCACCACTCGAACAACTAATGCCAATAACCAAGCAGTGGGTTGAAAAATATGGGGATTGTAAAGTAGACACGGTTAAAGACATTAGGACTGAAATTTATACGAAGAAAAACGCAAAGGTTTTGCTCTAGATTTGTAACTGTCGTACGTACGATCTAGTAACATTTAAAGTTTTATGCATGATTTGGGATGTATTATTAAAGCTGATACAGTCTATTCAACGAGGAATTTGCATGGCCAACGTAAAATCCGTCTCTGGAGCGCAAAAGATCCGAAAGTGGTACCTTCTCCCGAAAGACTTTTCTATGCCAGGTGGAGAACTAGGTAAATAAAATTCAAGCTTACAATATTATGCTTTTATCCCTTATTGGTGAGATAGTTAACTAGTTAATTAATACGACGGCACAGGCCCCACGCTAAAGCTGAAGAGAAGTGTTGTCGTACAAAAGTACAAAGATGTAATAGATGAAATCTATAAAGTACGTGGATCAGAGAATATTTGCATTTTAAGTTAATTTTTAATCACCTTACATCTACAATTGGCTAATCATGGTTGATTTATATGTATTGATTATTCAGGACGGATTGGATCCAAATGCAACTCAATGTTTGGGGTAAAGAATATGAAAAATTTAGTCCTGATTGAATGACTTCCTGTTTTGCCACCTCTCACCTCCTGAGTATCAACTAGTGATTGAATAAAACCAGTCATTTTTTACACCTCTAAACTTGCCCGTTTTCAGTCTTATTCTGACAATTCGTGTGACAAAAACTCAAAACAAATTACTAAACTGGCCATGTACATTATAAACTTACAAAAAAAATGTGTACACGCGATCCACGGGTTGCACCTTGCGTCACATTTCAAGCTCATGTTTTAGTTCAGCCTCATTTCACTTTTGTGAAAACAGAAAGAATTTATTTCTTGAATGACACACTAGAGAATAAAAATCGAATCAGAAGAACTCATCCAGACGGGTTTAAATCTTTCATGCAGTTGCACGGATAAGTTTTTGATTCCCATCGTCGCTGCTACTTTATGTTTACAATTGCCGTTTCGAAACAAACTTGCTCTACTGTGTCATTTCATGCATGGCTGTTAGTAGTGCGGTTCTGCTAACGTGCCTCGTCTTTGCGAACCAAGGTTTGAGTGTACACTTTATACATCCTGCGTCCATTTCCACTATTGACAGCGTATTGCATAAAATGCGACAATGGCGCTATAAAAACGGTCGTACTACCAGTCTATAATCCGCACTTATAGAGGTTGTTGTATAGCAGAAGTTGAAATAAATGAAAATAGGACGGAGTAAGGACGCTAATGAAGAGTCGGACCCGACTGCCAAAAATTTTCATTTGAGCTCAAGGACCTTGTTACACAACTTTTGTGGGGATTCACAGTCTGGACTCATTTAGCCCTAATTTTTACCTAATGCACGAGGGTATCTGACCTTCCCGTTTCTATAACTTGTATAATTATCCCATCTGAGATTTCTTATCCTCGAATCTGTTCACGCATTTGATGTCCCCTGCCTGCTACACCTACATCTCTTTGGATACATACCCAAGCGGTATGCTATCTTCATATGATGTCTAGAAAAGTGGTCCTGCCTGAGCTAGCTAGACTAGACTTGATCCGAGAAAGGGAAAAAGTATCCAGTGCGGGAGCCAAAAGTCGGAAAACTTTTCATGCTCAAAACTTGTATCATCATCATCGCCATCAAGGCAAGTTTGAAAACCCGTACAGGATTAAAAGATCCTGTTCGATGAAAACCAATTCTGGAAAACAGGAATCACAACAGTTCCAAACTGAAATGACTACATTCTTATATGGAGAGCCTCATACTCGGGGAGATAATAATATTGATAATATCTGTTTTAATGTGCTGTGCAGTAATCACGAGCACGCGAAGTGAAGTGGAAAGGGTGAACAAGACACAACTCGAAAAAACCTAAACGACCAGAGACACGTAACTTGAGGACATAAAAGGAGGAAGAAGATGAACAAGGAAACGCCCATTAAGGCCGGTGATCAGAAACCATAATGTACAAAGTATTCTCTCTTCATAGGTCATAATACACCTTTTCTCCGGGAAAAGGAATAAAAGGCGGAATTGCCTTGGAGTGTCACAGCTTTAAAGGCTCCCTATCTGAGACAGGAATCATTTCAAGTGTTACATTTTGCAAAGTTTGGCCATTTTGAAAACTTCTTTAGGCCCCCTTTCCCAACATAAATTTCACACGATGGACAATACCCCCATTTTAGCCCACCTTTGCTCTGGCCTATAAAAATCTTTGAGGGGAATCAGGAGTTGGAACGATTTTAATTTTTTGAATCTTGACTGTCCTCCAATTTCCCAGGAAGTATATACTACATATTTATTTGACATTTAAAACAGCCTACAAACTAGGAAGAATAAATAGTATAAAACTGCGTAGCACAATCTTATAATCGCATGTATGTACATAATTTCAAAGCATTGCAGCAAGTTTTCCACTGGTCCCCGCCATAGGCCCGGTGGTGAAGTAGTTCATTTCTGTGAATGCATTGACATACAACCCCCTCGGAGGTCTGTAAGTTGGGTCGCCAGACTCGACAAAGCTACTCTCCATACAGATTCTCGACCATCGGTCACCCTTTCCTGTGCCATAGTAGCTGCCAAGGATTACCTTCAGAATGGGATTGTCCCTATTGCTCATCCTGGGAACGATAGAAAAAAGCAAGGTAAATGTTATTTCTTGTATAAAAAATAATCATGGG
>JAANSN010001209.1:0-36942 GCA_036850665.1 Dicranocentrus wangi | reverse complement strand
GTATAACATGACATGCAAAGCAAGTGTAATATACCTTTAGAACCTGCTACGCCTGGGGTTGAGTCTCCTTCCTTACCCTGAACTCCCATAAATCCTTGGCTTCCCTTATTTCCTATTTCACCAGGTAATCCTGGGGGTCCTTGAGGACCTATATGCATTGTTTCAAAATTTTAATTCATTCATTCATTCAGAAGATTGCACAGCACGAGTAAAGCTAAACAGGAAAAAGCGAACCGTACCTGTAAGACCCCGCGGTCCCATCAGACTATCCCCCTTGTCCCCTTTATGACCTAATTCAGATTAAATCAAAATCCCTTATAGAAATCCCAATCTTATAGAAATATAAAGTGCATCATAGAAGTAACGTTTATTGTAAAATAGACCAAAATAGAGCAATTGTACCCTTAATACTGGAACCTGGCAGCCCCCTTTCGCCCTAATGAAACCGAATACGAATTGTAAATAAGGAATAAAGAAAATTTCAAAACGCAATGTATGACTTATGCATGTATGTATGATTTAGTTTTTCAACAATCTTACCTGAACCCCTTTATCACCTGAAACAAAAAAGTATAACGTGCAAATCATATGTATTTATATATGCAGGTCATGCCATTAATGAGGATTAAAATACGTCTCAATTTAAATGTTAAGCTAATAATGCATACATACCCTTTGGACCTTGGGTACAAGTACAGTTAGTGCTCTATAAGGAAGTAAAACAGGTATTATTACTTATCATATCATTGCTATTTTACTACTCAATAAAACTAATCAGTTGCATTACACTAACAGGATGACACTGTCAGTGACTTTCTGTAAAGTTTAGTTTTAGCTTTCATATCTAAACTGTTTTGTATGGTCCATAAATTTCATTTATGGTGTCCGCCGCTGTCCCGTCTGATAAACCTTAGTCAGACCCGACAATTCTAATTATTGTTTCTAGCAAATCCATTTGAGCTGAGAATTGTAAATCAAGGTAGTATATATTCGGGTAGAACTAGAAAAGATTGCACGTTTGCAATTTATAGTTTATTCAAATCATCATATAAAGTAATTATTTAGATATAAGACCGTCTAAAGTTTTCTACAGGGGAAAATCGACACCGACAATGAGATCGCTATTCGAAAGTAATATATAGATTCGTTATTTAAAACTAAATGTTTCCTATAAGTCACAGGGAAGATTACAATGCAGTGTAAGCTGAGTTTTAAACAAATCACACACCTTTTCGTCCAAGTGTTTTTGCAATTCGTCGACAAGTGTCACGGCGTATCCCCTTAAGTCATCTCTTTGAAAATCCTCGTCATCTCGTTTTGGACAATCCGTGCACAATTCTAGTTGAACGTTTTCAACGAACGAATTCAATTGTATTGATGTATATTTTTATTTATGGTAAATGCATGCGTATTCATAATCCCAATCCCAATACTACAATATAATCAATAAAATTATCTTCAATAAATAAATTTTCCCTACCTAAAAACGGAGAAATAAAATCCTCTTCGAAGTTTTCGGAAGCCATAGGTTTATCCGTACTGTGTGTCTTTAAATGGTCTAAATCACTCTTCTCCGATTCCTGATAATGAAAAGTTTAAAAGATTGCCCTAAAATATTTGTCGGCAACTTGGAGACGTAGGTTTCAATAGCCTATTAACTCAACTGTTTTGGAACTCCATCCGGTCGACGAATCATCCTTCGGAATTTCTTTGAATAGTTCTGCATGGACCCATGCACACTTTGCTAGAAGAACTAGGGCTAGAATAGGAAGCGACAATTTCGTAAACATCGTTCTTGTAGGAAAACGAAGTCTCACGTCGTAGAAATTTGATTGAGGGACCACGCAGTGCAAACTGCAAACTGGTTTTCACTTTAAACTACTTATATCACTGCGACTTTTAGGAAATCAAAAACTTAAATTTAACTAAATGTATTTGCTGAATGTTTATTTCATTCGATAAAATATTTTTTATGTTTAAGTAACAGAAAATATGCTGATTCATGGACAAGAAAATTTTGCAAGACTTTTCATGCTGTATGTTTACGCATCACTGTGTAGGGTCTTCTAAAATGGAATATGAAATGAATGTGTGAAAACGTTCTTGTATCTTCCCTATACATGCTTTAACACCACACATCAAGCATCAAGTATGAAGATGCTATTACAGACCAGAAAAATTCCAGACTATGTGTCATCACATTTCTCGCTGCATTTATTCATTATGTCACCGTCATATCAAATACCATTTCCCATTAGCCCGAGTAAAATAGCCTGAATAACTACGTAAGTATCGTGGGAACTCGTAAGTATGACGTGCTTTCGCATTTCTTACAGCTTTCTTCCAGCTTGTTGGGCAATTAGGCATTGGTGTCTTACTTTGAATTAGTCATATTATATATAAAAACCCCTAACTTCGTTCTTTAAAATGATTGATGCGGCAGCCGACAAGTAGGAACCATGAAAGTCATAAAGCACATGTCTCGAATAACATTGTCATAAAGATAAGACTCGTCAACTTCCTGATGCAGCTCGTCAGCTCATCTCGACAATGCAATGCGCAGCATCAGATTCCTTAAATATGTACGTACAATCTTTCCATGAATTTATGCATGTGAATGTGAAACCAAAGGTGCAATCATCCCCTTTTAAAACCTCGTAGTCACATTTTTCTTCTCATTTCTCCGTTTATTTGATTCTTTACTTTTATTTTAATAACCTTCAACCATTTGGGCATTTCCTTTAAGACAGAAGATTCACAAAATTTGATAATAATATCTGGCAGTGAAGTATAAGGATAAGGATACTGTATGCATCTGTATGCAAATTGTCAGTTGTGCACATAAAATAACATTGCGTATTATTAATATTAATTTGTTAAAAATGGTAAGTAAAACTTGTTAACCCTAACTTGTTACAATACAAACTACGAAAGCTAAATTAATTAACTAATAAATCAAATCAATTCTGCTGATAGTAATCTCTCAAGATTTGCTGATACTCTCGGAAAGAAATATTAAATCCTTCATTTTTTGATGAATCTGACAACGCCGCGTCGCTATTCACTTTGTTTGCATGTAACATCATGTACTCATAAGTTACAAAAGGTGGTAGTTCAATGCAAAGCACAATTAGCAGTTCATTGCATGGCTCATCCTTTTGATGCAAAATGTATTTGTAAAGGAAATCCGACGCTATTCCTACATCAGTAGTTGAGTTGGAAGTCCAGTTTTTGCAGTTCCTATGCGATGGTTTTCCATACAGGTGGGCCCCATGCCAAATCATGTTGTAACCCCTGTAGGGAGAGACAAATGAGATATTTGCATGTTTTATATTACTACACCCGGGCCCAGTTAATTTCAACAATAGCCAGCAGCCCGGAGGAACTCACCAATTTTCGTCCATTATTACGTTTTTCCCATTGAATGAATATAGAAACGATGAAATATTGGTGTCCAGCCGGATGTCACGAGGTAAAAACTTTTTGTTGACGTGAAACATATCGCCCCACGACGAATACAACGTTTTATTATGAAGGTTAACAATAGTGTCCTTTGAGTTGCGGACAAGCGACTTGATGTTGAGTCCTCGTGTGGACAGAAATGTTCTAAAAATACCATTAAGACCAGCATCCGTAGCCTCCCTTTGACATTGGTAGTTGATAAAATCGATGCCATTCATGTCGCCTGACCACGGTTCATTTAGCGCTACAAGCCGCAAGCGCGAGGTGATCTTGTAAAAATTTAAGTTAAGAGCAAAATACATTAGCCATGATTTACTTAATGTTCAAAGGTACAAATGCAAATACGACATAAATATATTAAGCAGAAAATGTCATTTTTGGCTGGTGCGTGGTCGTGGGTGGAAAAGGGGAATGGCTTGTGAACTTGCCCTTCCTGATTTGCAATTGCGAGTTAGATTTATTACATGCGGATAACCCCATCATCATAGATCTCAGTAAATAGGAACCAGGTGCACGAACTATAAAAGCTCAGGTAATAAATAATTAGCTGATGCAGAGATTTTTCACTAACCGTTCTATTTCGCTTGATTTGCGACGGGACGATGTCTTCTCTGTCTCCGTCACTGATGTCATTTCGTAGTGTTTTTGTTCTGTATCGTGATTTTTGATTAGCTCGCCTAGGAATAACTTTAAGTGGCTTAGTTTCCGGTATTTGCATCTGAATTTTATATAACATAATGTATATTTTTAAATTCTAAATTGTTTCGTATGCTAACAATAACAAATGAACGTGTGTGAGGCAATGACATTTCATATTTATGCTGTTAACCCACCACAAATGAAGCCCATCCTTTCGGTGTACGACCATAAAATCGTCCTACCTCGTCAACGTAAGCAATGGAGCCAGGATTTACGAATTTGCTCATCTGTCATAGTCATCATATAAGTGTTTATACATACCGGTATAAAATATGAAAGTCATTAGACCGTATTAGAATTTGCAATCGGAGCGAGAATCCAATTTGAGTGGTACATGCACATATAGAGTGCTCGTATTTGTTTTATGTTACATATCCATCCCATTCCATACTCAACCGTAGAGCATAGACGCAGCAAATTAAATTGCATTGAAACTGAAACACAATCGCGTAAACTGTGTGGTTTTCTCCCCACTCATTGTCTTATTAATTACATAATTTACATACATTGAATTGACTTTCTCAGAAACTACTGAAAGGCATACGTAGTGAAAATGAGTCATATATTATGTTGCAAAAGATTTTCCTATACGCCATTTCTTGATTGACAATGTATCAGGTTATCTAATTGACAAGTCCAAATAGAAATAATAAATCTTTAAATAACTTTAAATAACAAAATAATAACCTTTAAAATCCATTAAAAGAATTTGATTAGAGATGAAGCTATCTCTGTCTCAGAGCGCAATCATTGTTGTTATCGGACTAATATTTTGTCCACATCTAAAGGCGGCGAGCATCTTCCAAAATATGCAAGATGCACTAAATTCGGGATATGCAAGTGTGGCTGAAACATTTGGGGAGGCCTCTGACTACCTTAAGAGCATTGCTCCTGCATCTAATAGCAAGATAGTTGACACGCAGACCATTCAAAAGAAATTTAATGATGGGTGGGACGCGGTTCAAGATGCGATTCAAGGTTTTTAAATTGGACGAGTAAGATACTCAATATTCAGTTCAGTGCGACTACAAAACATTATTTTTCATTTTTATAAAAGTAATTCTGCATGAAGTTCTTTTAATTTTAGGTGACCCTGTTACACTGGATGGAAGTTTCAAACGCTGCTGTTTAAACGAATATTACACAAATTAATGAATTAAATTAGATTCTCCCGAGTCGCAATCTTGTTTGTTAAATATCAACTAGATATTAATGAAAGAATTAAACTAACAGCAGAACAGCACAGTTACAGAACGTCAGATGCGTGATTATTGAATGAGATCACAAAGCAAACACAATCGACCTTACCTTATGTCAATTCGGAAAGTGTTGCAAAGTGAGAAACTCCAATCCCTTGGCAAAATAAAAAATGATGATATATAGTCACAAAAACTCGCTCCACATAAACTAATGGTAAGAATACTGCGAGTTACCAGCTCGCTAACCCTAATTTAAAGTTGATAGCATAGCATAGCCACGATAGTTACCTGGCGGTCCTTTGAAAAGAAAACAAATGAGATATAATGCGAAATTAATGCGAATATATTTCCCTTCATTTGCAATGTTTACCAATTTACCTCGTGGTCCGGGCAGCCCTTCCACATACTTGGAAATGCATTCTCCCTTCTGACCTGACGAAGGCAGAATAATCAGAAACGCTGAATATATAAATTGCAAACATTATTGCAACTTCATTTGTGCAAATTGGACCAATATAAGGATACCTTTGGGACCCGGTGCACCTACGGCAGCGTTTCCCGGTGGACCTTGAATCCCCATTTCGCCTCTAGGTCCAACATCTCCTTTCCTTCCAGGCGTACCAGGGATTCCAGCGGGGCCTTTATACATATGTTTATAGGGTACACACTGACCTCAATTATATGCATGTCTGTATTATGCTATTACGATGCGATTTAAGTTCCTATACCCATATGCCCACGTGGTCCGGTAACAGGTTCTCCTTTGGCACCTTTGTCACCTAAAATT
This sequence comes from Dicranocentrus wangi, assembly GCA_036850665.1. NCBI lineage: Eukaryota > Metazoa > Arthropoda > Collembola > Entomobryomorpha > Entomobryidae > Dicranocentrus > Dicranocentrus wangi. The sequence continues at coordinate 30,795 of JAANSN010001209.1, read as the reverse complement.
TCACGGATATTACTTCACATTTCTGGGCTACAAAGAATCGAATTAAGGCTTCGCTACAAATTTATTCACCTTTGATTACATGCATTCCTGGTAGACCTCTTTCGCCCTAGGAAATCATACCTACGTTAGTCATCATTCTCCAACCCAATTACATAATGCATTCAATGCAACGCGACTTNTTACATGCATTCCTGGTAGACCTCTTTCGCCCTAGGAAATCATACCTACGTTAGTCATCATTCTCCAACCCAATTACATAATGCATTCAATGCAACGCGACTTATCGCGTATAAGATACGGATTTCGAACTAATTACCCGATCTCCTCGCTCGCCTATAACAAAGTAACAAAATTTAAGAACTTGGCAAAACATACAGATCGCTTGCGTGACTGAGTACTAATTGTAATTACCTTTTGGTCCTCGTGGACAGTGAAATTCAAAGCCCTAAAAGTTAAAGTACATCTCTATTAATGGCTTCAACTGCATAGAAATGCAAGGCAATGTTTTGCGAATGAAGGTTTGCTATACTAATGTAAACTCACTTTCTCATTTAGTTCCATAAGTAGACTTGTGACATTTCTCAGTTCGTTTAATGTACTGTAGCATGTGTCACAATCCCTTTTCAGAGTATTTGCCTCAAGCATGTCACCTTTACGAATATTTGTCTCAATGTCTCCTTTCAAGCAGTCTGAACACATTTCTGTTTGCAAATCCGAGATTGAGCTTGTACTTGTATCTAGTTGTAAGTAGTCTGCATTTTATTATATCGTACAGAAAAATGCCACATTCATTGGTCTTTAACATCTAAAATAATACCAGCAGTTTGCGATTGAGGCTGTGCTGTACTCAGTGGATCAGGTTGAGAATCTGTGCTAGTTGCATATTTAGATGTTTCGGATATTTCGAACGGAAAATTAGAATCAGTGATTTCAAACGATGAAGTTCCACCTTCAAAGGACCCGTCTTCAATATGAGTGTCGTGAGGGATATTCTTAGTACGTAAAATTATTTTCATACATTTTTATGACAAAATACAGTATTAAAGCACAGGTTTTTTGTAAAAAAAAATATCAATGCAATGCACAGATACTAGATACAGCTTGAAAATGTGTGTATCTCGCAACACCCGTAGTATAATCTGTAACAAATATATAAGTTTTTACTCATACCTGTATCGGTGTACTTCCTAGTTCTTCATCGTCATCTGAATCGTTCGTCACTTTCCGAGCCAAAACCGTAGATATTTGGAAGTGGCAGTAAAGTGAATGCGACGATCGTAACAATCGTTAACAAATTCATTATCACTGGTTCGAGTTTTTTTAAATCTCACAGATACAATGCACCCTCGTATCGCACAGTCCTTAATTAGGGATAACGTGAATGACCTGCAAGTTTGTACGTCAAAACCAATATCGTGCCAGATTCCGGCCAATCCGTTTTCCTGTTCCTTAATCTTCTATCTGGAACTAAAAACGTTCAAACTAATACGTAAAACACATCAACCATGTTCACTAACACCAGTTGCAACTTCCTCCTTGGAATTTACAAATACACTGAATCATGTTTGACGATCAGCATTTTGCATAACATGCCACCAGGAAATTATGATCTACGGGATCTCCTGTGAAACTTGCTAGATACACACTCTGTGAGTGTGAGAGCTCCTTGCGTTGTGCGAATTCATTTATAAAAAACGTTATGAATTGCGAAAACGTAATGGCAAAAATACATTCAGTTGATACGCTAATGCTAAAATATCTCCAAGTATCATGGAATGGAAGTTTCCACGAAAGCTTCAAGTACATAACTATGCACAAATGGCAATAAGAGACTGCGAGAGCGAACGTCTGGAATCTATGATAAAAATATCTTCGCGGTGTGTACATCTTATCACGTAGTGTTATATTAATAGTGTGAAAACTGATATACGACAGAAACATGATGAGTGTACCAATCCTCCCCTTTCATTATGCAAGGTGTCACTTACTTCGAGTTACACATTAACATGTATTCTAATATCTAGTGAAAATGTCAACTAATTCATAGACTAGCTAGCAGACTGTCGCCTCCTGTTTCGGCTCACGTATGCTCATTAGGGCATAAAATATTGTCGCTAAATGTCATCGTTTCATTCCGCATTAGTGTAAAAAAAATTCCATGAGAAACGGACATCGGATTACACACTGTGAGAACAAGGTCGATCAACACGTTTTATGATATCTTGTGATGATTATTAAAATGGTAATGCGTTGGCTTAATATCATCCAGCAATGGTGAATCCTTGTTGTATGCATCTTCTCATACATTGACTAATATGAATACTTTTAAAATATTATCAAACGTTTTTGCTGGATTAAAGTATATAAGTAAATTGTAATGAAGTGCAAACTACAGTTAGCACGGGGTTCACTAAACTAAACCGCACTGAAACAAAACATATCAGACTTTGATTACAAATTCATCAAAACATTGCATCGTCTCATGCTAAAGTATGCAATGAGTGTTTAGTAGTGTAGCAAATGTTTATGAAATGGATTAATTAGCACTTTAACACCCAGCAGGCAGACACAAAGTTATACAGTGTCCTTTAGACGGTGGTATATATGGTGGTTTAACTAGATGACGAACGTTGCGAAAAGAAGAGGACGGACGGAGATAAAAGACGTGCAATATATGAACTGGGCCTACACATATTAACCGCATGACTGTCACCATACAACCATGGGACCACTGGGACCCTATACCAATACCTCTTGAGATATTGCGAGATGAGAATGAGAGGAATGTTCCGGAATAATTTGTTTTTTTTTTACTTCAAACGGTTTATCAAATTCCGTTTACTCACAATGCAATAATGTGCTGGTATTTTAAGGTAAATGTGAAACCAAATTGCAGGAGTTTCTCTTATAATACCCGTTGAATTGCTAGAGCCACCAAACTGTAATCTTTTTTGATTTGACGATTGATTATACTCCATGGGTTCCGTTAAAACTCAGCGAATTACTGCTAGAAGTAGGCATACTTATGACATACCTATTATTGACTTTACGCTAAAATAGAATTCTCGTTTTATTCGTGCATGCACAATGCACACCAACCGACCGGCAACCTTTCACACATTCTAGTGGCGTAACTTGTGCCAACTAGCTATCATGGAAAATGGAATAGTACTTTTATTACAATTATGCATTACATTGTAATTAAGAATCAAACTTGCTTACATTCTGTAAAATAAAAAATTATTACACTAAGGAATACTAAGGGTGGGTGGAGGCTTTTAAACCCGTGAAATGTCTACGGTTTAAGCATATCTGTATTTGCACATACTAACTTAGTCAAATTTCAAGAAGTTACATTATAGGACCCGTCTGTGTAAAAATAACAATTATACATTTAACATTTAGCATATTTAACAGCATTTACGCAATTTTATAGTCACGTGACATTGACATACCAGAAATTCTCTCCAACCTTCTTTCACTTTTCCATAAAATTGTCCAGAGTCTTCTGAAAATGCAACCGTACCGTCCTTGATGTACGTAGACATCTGAAAATATCAGTAACGCATACTCAGCTTTAAAATTCTGTAATTGCACCTGACGGTGCACACTCCTTTCCTTTGACAGCACGTCACTAATTAACGGAATGTGAGTTACGCGAATGAAACACCATGAAATGAAGTAGACCACCAACCTTAAGCATTGAAGGTAAAGTCTTGAATACTAACGCTCCTGGAACTATTCTGAAATGTGACTCAGGTTTAGGTAAAACTTCTAAATTCTCTGCAAACTCTGTGTAAATCAAATCCAAAATTTGGTCGAGACAGTCATTAGGAAAGGCATTAACAATTACAATTACTTTTAATCGGGTCGTATTTGTATTTGATAGCAGCTAGTAAAGGCTATCTAGTATTTTTCAACCTTACTTGTATGCTCGTTAGTGGGTTTATTTGTGGACGTCGAATCCAGGTTACTACAACCTTTGATGGATCATAGAAATTCACAAAATCACTTATCGAAATATCAAATAATGACCAAGTGCACGGGATTGAATCATTAAATTGATTAGCGTACTCGATGTACAGGTACCGGGAGGACCCGGTGGTCCTCTTGGTCCCGGTTCTCCTTTTAATTTGGATGTGTTTGGGTGTAACAAGTGGTAGGGCAATGCTGCAGGATCACCAGGCTCCCCTTTCGGCCCTACAATACTTAGCCCGGGACTTCCTTTGTCGCCTTTTAACCCCCGCCGTCCCCGTCTTCCTCTTTGGCCCATGTCTCCTTTCGAAACCTACTCTTCCCAGACACATTATTTTTACTTTGAGCTTCTCATGTAATCAGACTCAGGCTTTATTGAATAGATTTAATGACATATGACATGTCATACTCTAACCCGGATGTTTCTGATGATTAGTTGAAGTTCGTCACATGAACAGCTTCCGTTTCTGTAATTTGTATAGGGATTCATAGTATGTTCCGGTTTTGGCAGCTAAAATTAATACCACACCGTTCAGTGATCACAGTTAAACTAATTTTCCTATCTACAAATAAGCAAGATTTTTGGAAGCACGAAGCTATACATAGAGTAAGCGACAAGACAATATTTTTAAACGATGCAATGGAACTGCATAAGCTTACCTTATTTGAACTAATTAAGTCTGGTTCCGCCAAGACTGGAGTTGAATCTGTCGATGCACGTCTTGCTGCCGAATTTTCCCCGGAGGATACGTTCTTCATTGAGGTGGTTAACTGTTTCATTGGTCCTGTGATATTTTGATCCATTGTCACATTATGAAATGAAATCATATTTGGTCCAGACTCTTTTTCATCCTCCCATTTAACTTCTAAATCAAGCTGGTGAATAAACTCTGGAGGTTCCGCGTGCGCATCCCAATTCCAGTCAAAATTAAAAACGGAGTCTATCGCTTCGCCGGCTTTGAGCTTTCCGGAGTGATTTTCTTGTAAACTGGATTCTACGGCGTTGTGAAGCTTTAAAAAAAACTTTGATCGTAATTTACAAACCGTGCAAGCCTCATACTAATTAAGCATGTATTGATCATACCAATGAGGTCCAGTTTCTTGATGTCGATGACAGTGAACACACACCCGATGAAAGGAACTGCGACAGTAGGAATGCTACAACCTCTACAGAAACCAAGACGCACGACGAGGAACAGGTTCGTCCGCCCATAATGAACACTGATATGAGTTAAAATGAAAATGACAGGAAGACGTGTGATCTCACAGCAACTGTCCTGAACTTATTGATAACTCCTCTCCTCTCTCTCTCTCTTTGATTTGAATCCTATCGAACTTATTTCCATTCTATGGAGAAGTAACAAATGTTCTGAAGAGCATTAAACGCAAAAACCACTCTTCCTTTCACCAAAAGTCGCATGTAAGTAATGAATACATTTTTTGCTAAAAGTTTGTTTTGTCAGATAAAATAAAGGAATTGCCAGAAAAAAGCTCTTTTCCTGAACTTGATCAATACAGGACCCTAACTGCACGGAAGTGACATGGCACTTTTGAACAACCAATAAACTACGATACTATATTAATATTTAAATATTGCAGCCTCGGATATAGTAGCAACACCACGTTAATAATGATAATATAATAATAATAGCAAATGATTTTCAAATAGTTTATGCTTGTTTGATAGATATAATTGAAGCGGTCAGTCGTATTTTAGCCTGAACTACACCATGGGCCACGACATTTCAAACTTTGAACACTCGGGTTGTCTTGAACTGATGCTGGTACAAGTTTGTGCATGGCTAACATTGGACTCGTGCCAATTCAATTCTCAGATGAATTTCAAATTTAAACATCCGATTATCACTTCGTTGTTTGCGAAATAGACTTAACTAGCTCGTGTTAAACATAGCCTAAAGATTATCATTATTTATTATCTTTACATCAGCATTGAAACTGAATCTGCTAGATGTGCTGCTTAAAACCTAATGATGAAATGGAATGAGGGCATATTACCCTCAAGTGTTTGTTTGCCGATAATGTTAAGTAATGAGTGGAAGGACGATTTGTGCTAATGAAAAAGAACGATACTTGTAACAAACATATCTATGCACAAGTGCAATATGATAATGCATCTATATTAATATCACAGTAAGTAGGCTTTTTTTGTGGAATCTATTTTCCTGAAAGTTAACTTTAGACTAAAAATAAGTAAACTAAAAACAGTAACAGCTAAGTAAAAAAAAAATCTGAAATTTTCTGGAATTTCAGTGTTTTGTCAGGCAATATCAACCACACAGCTTTTAGGTTTAGATGTAAGGTGCAGATTCATTCATTGCATGGTTTTATTATTTTTTGTTAGATTTGTGTTCGTGTAGACATGTTCGGCGATGACTATTCTACTATGTAAATCCTCCACGATCCATGATCCTTAATTGCAAAAATCAACCCTTTCTTAAGAGTAACTGTCAGCTCCAGTCTGCCTACCCAGTCCAGACAGTTCCCTGTATGTTCATGTTATGTAACACAAAAAACTCGAAAAGCGCCTAATTTCCTTAAAGGAAAATATATATTTTACCTATTACATTCGTTTAAAGATTCACGCAGATGGACACATTGACACCCTATTATTATCAAAGTAACACAATTTCTAGGCATTAATCAAAAACTACCGAGTCGGTCTTATATACTGGATTTGTAATACTCTGCGCTTCATTCCATCGTCTTTGTTCTTTGCAGCTCCGTAGTTTATATTCTCTCTTCCTCTCTTGCATGTAGGGACTTTGACTTAGGCGTGAAAAAATCGTCACGAACAAACCTAAGCTACCATCATTGGCTTGCATAATATCTAAAACACTATACCATCTGACAAACCATGTAAATAATCTGAGAATTGAGGAAGATACATTAATATATTCCTCTATGTTGTAAATAAAGTATTCCTCAGCACAAGAATGTTGGTTAAAGTACAACAGTAGAAATATTCATACCCCATTTTTATTACAAGTTATGCCGAATCAATGAATGTTTTATGGCGAAATTCTTTTGGATTTTACCGATATATTAGGAAAGAATCGCCCTTTCATTTTTCACCATTATAGGATAATTATTTTTACATCGCACAGGTTACATAATGGTTTGCTTTCAAAGCAGTGCCAGTGCGCCCATTCAAAGTCTGCGTAAAGCCAGACAATGTTGAGGCAATAACGATTCAGAAAGGCAAGAGTAAGCAAAGTGCAAATGTGTTAAAGGTTATCAAGCGGTAGTGTGTTTTATTTTTTATTGTCCATAGGCCATATAAAGTCAAAATGATAATGCAGTTAACACAGAGAGTTCTGTGATTTTTTAAGTTGTTTCTGCTGAAAACTTTGATGCCTCGAAGTCTGTTTTAAAAAATTAACAAAAATGTGTGTCTTTTTGTATACTCAGACAGAGTCTTCTAATGCATAATCGCAATATTGTTAATTTTCCACTTACAATTTAGAGTTTCATTCAAATCGTATGGTATTTGCGTGAATGCATGTGTAAATGATAGATGCAGATTGCTTGTCAAGCCGGTTGCGGTTGCATTCCTTAAAGTAATTACTCCGCCTAATTGTTGATTATATAGAACCATTGCAAACGTAAATCTTGAATGAAACTGGCCAGTTTTGTTTACTTACTTGTATGCTTTGTTCGGGTCTCGGGATGAATGAGTGTCATGTTCTCTCTGCATTCTTTACTTACACTACACAGCTATGTGTATCCAGCTATGTTGGGTCAAACGCATTATTATTAGGAAAGAATGATTTTAACGTTAATTAAATTCCCTTCAGGGATTGTCATTCTTGCTAAATCCAAAATTTAGCTGACTAGACGTACGATAGAATTCACGAAACCTTTATTAAAAAGAACTTGTTTTATTTTGAATACAAATGCATCAATACATAATATATACGTCGTTAGTCGAGTGATGTAAACTAATCATTCTTTACACTCATATTTGAATGCCTCTCCAGAATCATGTCATCGTTGCTCACTTGAGTATAATTGCATAAAGCTTTATTGGAACTATCCACCCGTCATGGAATTTAAACCAGCAATGCAACCAGAATCCAATTATTCTCTACTCAAAGCATTGGGGTATGTACCCTATCTTGGCAAAGCAAGTGTACTATAATATTTCATTACATTAAGGATTCCATTAGGTCACCAGAGTAAAAAAAAATTGGATCATGGCATTTACTTGCTCTGTTACGATGAACGGGTACAGCACCCGGTATGCATATGCATATGCATGCATGTTCCACGTATATACCCAGACGAGGTCAGAATCCGTGAGTTACAAAATCCAAATCCTGTCCATTTTACATATGGGATTCTCCTGTTGTTCATCTTTTAAATGGCAATTTTCCCCTTTTCCCGTCGTCGGAAATATTGATCGGTATTCGGCTGGTTTAGTCTCCATAGAGAAACTATTGATCCTCAGTGATGCCTAAACCAAGCAGTGCATTACGGGTACACGGCGGATACAGCAGCCAGCCTAGCCTACCCATTTACCCATGATGTGATGTAGTGCTAGTGGTAAGGCAAGTAGGGTTGCTAACCTCACTGAACTTTAATATCGGTAAGTTGTTTTGTGTATGCATGCATTTAGGAGCACACACGTATAAGCTCCAAAATTCTTCCCAAATCCCATACCCAAACCCAACTGTAGAATGGAAGGGATCGACCAACTCTCTAGAGGGCCAGTTACCCCTTGTCTGCTAGTTTTCTGCTTTACACTCACTCTTTTTGAGCGAAATCACTATCTTTTATGTGTGGTGGCACTGGTGGCGGTGGTAGTATACGTATCCCTACTCAAGAAGACCAGTGTGTATCACTTCGTTCGTGTTTCCCTTTTCTACAAAATTCTCATCCCGTGTTGATGGTACGTTTTTAGCGTGTAAGGGAAAACAAGTTGAGATATCATGAATGAGTCACACTTTTCTTCCATCGGCTCTCATCGGAAACAGACCTTTCAAGCAAACCTATTGTCTCTATCTCTCCCTAAACTTTCGCTGTCAGTCTTTCACTGCACCGTCATTCATTGTATATAAAATGGAGAACAAGTGATAAAGAATCAGTACAGCAGCTGCAGCGTCTCGGCTATCTTCACAGTTTTAGTACTTGCATTTTCTCCGTAGAACTTTTAGTACTCACTTGGATGTACGCTATCAGCCTGTCAAATAGTCAAATCACGTCTGTGCGTGTGTACCAATAAAAAGTAGACAGAAAATGTAGATGTTGGTGTTTTAATAGCCATTTACGGTGACGGTGAAACCTAAGAGTTGTGAGGTGTTATAATAACTTCGTCGCATTCATTCGTCGGAACTTGCTACTTCATATCTATCTAGTCAAACTTTTGTGCAATATATGTGTGTGTTCAACATTGAGCAAAGCAAAGACAAGCAAACATTTATACAGCCGCCACCGGATTTACGCTTTGACGATTAGAAGTCACCGAAGAATCCGCAATACTGCGAGCTAGGCTTAAGGAAAGTAGGAAAAGGTCAACCAGTAAAGCATTACTCCCCATCCCCCACGGAATAGACGGCATAGTCACATCTCGAGTCACCTATTTAGTGAACTACACACGGGTCATTAACCAAGACCGTAATATCTATTATTCTCATTTCTCCAGCGACACAAAGTTGAAAGTGACTCAAGACTAAAAGACAAGTGATGTTATTGGAACCACAACAGCCAAGCACTGTAAATCCTCGCCTTCCTGTTTGTATGAAAATCTGACTACACGGGATTCATGGTACGAAAACTTGTTTGTGGATAATTTAAGTAGAAGTCACAATGAATACGTTCATGCAAATACAAAATAGAGCTTAGAAGGCTCTCGGAACTGACACGCAGAATTTAAAGTATATAATATTCAAATGGAGTATTGCGCATTTCCCTGTGCTGTACATCTTTATCATTACCAGCTTCTTGACAGTTTTCCATGAATTTCCTTTCTGCAATATACTCACACTCGAGGAAAGTACTGCACTTGTGATGGATATCTTTATGTAGAGAAATATAGCCCATTCCTACCTTGTTTTGGGGGAGAGTGAAATTTTGTTTCCTTGTATGACAGCTCCATTTACTGGATTATTTATCAATGTGACAGTTACTGACACCCAAGAGTAGGTTTTTCCCTCATTTATTTCTTTAGCAATATTCTTTTATTTGAAAGACATTCAGGCAAAGTGGCATCGTCAAAAGTAAACCCGTACAATATTGATAACACAAAAAGGGTTTCAGTCTTCCCGTCATCTGGGATGATTGACCGGGCCTCAGCCGAAATTTCGAAGTGCATCATGCGGCTGAAACGAAAAGACACAAAAAAGCCTCCGGAAGTCCCTCCAAAGCCGGCTACAAATTCAGCCGCAACCGGAGGAAGTAACAACACGAACAACTCGTTTCACCAGCAAAATAATGTTCATTTACAGCAGCAAATGGGGGCGAGTGGTGGTAGTGGTGTTGATTCAAGTTCCATTTTGTCGCGACATGGAGGGGTAGCTGTTCTTCCGCATCATATTGCAACCTTATCTGGAGGCGGTGGCGGAGCGTTTATGATACCTGCGAGTGGCTCAGCAGGTTCAATGAGTTCCACTCCAACAACCCCACGACGAATTGCTACGCTAACTAGGAAGACTCCAAAGCATAACAAGAGGTTCCGAGTGATCGTCTCATCGTCGCAGCTCTGTGCGGACGAAGACTTTCTCAAGTACTTTTTTGGAAACTATTTTAGCGGCTCCGAAAAGCTCGCTTTACCCACCGTTTGTAGGAAATGGAGAGATGTCACGTATGGAATGGGGCGTTCCTTTTGGGGAGATCTTATTCCTGTTTTGAAATGCAAAGAGCTTCGAGGTATCAGAGCTGATTTGAATGCAGGGATTCGGAGAAGATTTTACGGTGGGCTCATCAAGCGGGGGTAAGTTCTCAATTGATATTTAGAGTTTATATTATTTTATGACGACATAACTCGAAAGATAAAATTCATCTACACAATCGCCACAACACAACCCCAAACATCGCATGAAACCTTCAACCTTTACATTACATTCAATTTTTGTAATTACCTGGCAAATGCTTAAATTTATAGCTAGGCTTAGCTTCGAAGAACTCATTTTCTAAATATTATTCCTCCAGGGTTTGCAAAATACTTACCAGTTAAGCTTTCCCTCAAGGAACATATTAGCAAAAGCTTTTACTTCGAAAATATGTTTCCCTTAGAAAGCTTACCCAACAAAATGTAACCTTTCAACTAAATATAAAATTCCACGTCATGGAACAATTCTGAAATAAATGATAATTCGGGCTTTCACTCAATCTTATGTTATTTGCTCAGACATACAACATCATGCATCAGTCAGTACGTTGCGTTGTCGTCGACTCGACGGTAATATGCTTCTAGAAATCACTAAAGAGGCTTCATGCGCCTTCAAGGGAAATGGTGCGACGAGCAACAGAACCGAACAAAAGCAAGCTTAACTTTACGTAAGAAGGATTTGCTTCGCATTCGCCGAATGTGGCCTTTGTTCGTGCTCTTATTAAAAAAATCTATAAATAAATGTCGCTAATATTCCCTCTCCGCATCGTCCTTTTCCATTTTCTGCAATATCTTTCTTATTTGTTTTATCGTGTTTGGTAACCCGGTTGGACGGGATGGAGACCCCTTTAGGAAATTAATTTCTTTGAATGCTTTACTTGAAAATAGGGACAACGGGATAGAAAATGTAGACAATAAGAACAACTGTCGAGAGCAAGCTTTCCCATGTCTTACGTGCTCTTTCAGTCCTCGCCCCCTGGAGTTAGAAAGAGGAAAAACTTTTCATCATTCATAAATATAGAGGCCAAAATTGGATTTGATTACACTAATTATACTATAATGTATGTTATGTATATAAGGTCTGGGAATTCAAGTAGTTTGTCCATTTTACTAATTTATTTCTACCCCGTGTGTCTAGGTTCACAAGCCTCAAGCTTCATTCTGCAACAGATGAGGACGCAGAAGATGTGATGATTCATTATCCGCAGGGAGCTGCTCTTGTAGAGAGTCTGAAAATTTCCTCTTCAAGCCTGACAGACAAAGCCCTATTCAATCTTTTGGACCATTTACAGTCCCTTCAAGACCTGGAACTAATGTCATGTAATGAGATTACAGAAGAAGGTTTGAACGGAGCACTCCCAAAGAAACTCCGTCGATTGGTTATCTCAGACTGTATTCATGTTGCGGATGTGAGCGTTTCCTACATCGCTCGTAACCTGATTTGCTTGTCTTCTTTTGAAATCCAGGTATGACAGCTTTTACACTTTGTATGCGGTTACGGTTAGAAAGTATTACCTATGTGTAATAAGGAAAGAAAGATTTTCTTTTGCTTATTGTAGTTGGTCATGCATGAGTGCACAAGTCCCTATTATTGGACGTTTCGTGCCATTTCTAAATTACCAAGATGTTTGTGGTTTTCTATTAAATTGAGCGTCATATGTTTGTGCAAGGCAAGGCATGGCATACAGACAGGCATACTCCAATGTTCTGCGTACTACAAACTTCAAGGTGGTGGTAGTGGCGATGGTGAATGTACACCACACACCACATGCTTTATATAAAACTGCTTTCTCTGAAAATCCCACGCAACCAGCAACTCCAATCCGTTAAAGCAGGAACCCAGGCAGACAGAGACGTTGCATATGGGATGGGATATATACGAGTATATTAGGCATACTTGCATTCACACATCTTTGCAATGGCTTTGCTAGGTGGTAACAATGCCAATACCACTAAAAGTCTTAACTAATAACAGTAATACTGGATGCATGGGAAACTTTTTGGGAAAAGTCCTACTTGACGTTGTTAAGTACACATCTCTGGAAAACTACACTTCATAGAATAGTATTTTCTAATGATAATGGGGCAATTGGACAGTTATTTTGTGAGGGACCATATTACATTCACACAAACAAGAGAGAAGAGACCAGACTGACATCCAGAAGGAAAACTTGGAATATCGGGAAAGACTCGCGAGACAAGACAAAAGCAAGCGAATGGCGAACATCAAAACTTTTGTACTTTCTGTGTTCTACTGCAATACAGGGAAAACTCTGCAGGTGGTCTTACTCACTTTTCCTTAGCTCCATAGCAAACGGAAAATTCACATGTGTCACAGATGGGAAAGTCGTCCTGGGCAGGCTCCTTGCCATGCTTTCTGGACCTTCTGAAAAGACGATGTGCACATTTTAGTGTGCATCGAGAAAAGTTGCAGAGCAACATGTCGAGAAGTTTTGGCTATGGACCATGCACTATATAATTTCAATTCCATTCAAGGAACTTTATGGCTTGTCACTTTCTCTAACCAGAGGCACATCCCAGGTTCTCTACGTGCATTTCCCCCTTCTGTACTTCTGTCCTTCACTTCAAATCTTGTAAATTTTAATATCTGCGGGGACACATCCTGATCTATTTCTTTCTTGTGCTGTTTGCTTTTACTGTTTCCGTTATCCGTGGTGAAAAGAAATACAAAAATGTAAAGCTTTTCTGCCTTATAGCTACTGCATCTCGTATACCTATACTATATCCTTTACTCATGCGTTTGATACATAAATCTCGGGAAGAGGATTGTAGCCTAGAAATATTTTATCGTAGCTATCACATTTCTTATTTAATAGCTTTTCCATAATACAAAATTTTTCTATATGAAGGACTGTAGCCACTGTCGGGTCGGGCGTAACACTTTTACTCCACGTGTAAAATTTCTCGTGTCTACTCCAACTAGTTCATTGTCCCTGGCTTTTCCAAAGTATAATGTGAAATTATTCAGTGTTAGTCCTCAAGTCGGAAATTACTGAACTTTTACAAGGAGCTATCGAAAATCTCGAGGATACACAAAAACTTTGAAGAAGAAGTTGAAAAAGTAGAATTGTTTTTCTTTCGGATGCTTTCAAGCTCGTTTATTCCAAGAGTGTATACTATTTTCGTAGATGAAGGACTAGATACCGGAAACTACGATCAACTTTTGACGCGCTTATTGTCACGAAAAGTGTAGGAACATTACCTCACCGTTAGCTAACTCAAATTTCATGATTATTCTCTTTTAATGGAAAAAATGTAAGGACGACTCGAAATTTCATCCCAATTTACCCTTCGTACTCAAACGCAAAGGAAAAGTGGTAATGATATTACTCACCACAAGTCGCTATTAAGGTATTATTGAATTTTCCGCTACAAAGGAAAAAAGTAGATGTATATATACGTAGGTAGGTATGTATAAAATATTTTGTTATATTTATTACATTACACTTGCTTTTTTCGTATTATGTTCCGGGAAATAATATCATTCCGCTTGCCTTACTAGGAGTTTAACGAAGAAGATGACGAATTGCTCACTCACCAAGATAGTGTCTTCTCGCTCGCGTTGGTTTACTCGGGAATGAGAACCTCGAACCTCAACCCTTTTACTGGTCCAATCCCTTTGCCAATATAAATTGTTCTCTGATAAAAAAGTTTGCGCTCTGTTAGCTTTCTCTAGAAGCGACGTCAAGGGAAGACGTTTACGCGGCGTTTAAACTCGCCTTATTACTTTTCTTTATCCACATACATACGCGTATGGACATGGACAGCCCAGGTTTTATTCGTTTTTCGCTCGCCCCCGTGGTATATTATATTGTGGAGAAAGCGGCTGAAATAAGTAGTACGAAAGATAGAAAGACATTACTTTCCCATGAAAAAAACTTTATAACCGTCGCATTCCCGTTTAAATGGAAAGTGCACATTTTCCCTTTTTCAAATGTACGCTTTTCTCTTTTGTGGCAAAAACTAAAAATTGGGTGTTTTCCTCTGTTGGACGATGGAAGATAATGATTGCTTTCCACGTGTTTAGTGGATATTTTAGACTGGTTTTCTGGGAGGGTGTAGCAAAGTACTTAATTTAGGGTATGGTATAAATACATAGAGGAAACGGCATTATTTAAGAATTTGTTGTAGTGGCATGACTTTGTGGAATTGTGGTACCTCCAAAGTGTCCTCATGGTGCCTATTTCTTTGATGTGGGATGAAACATATAATTTGAAGATTGTAGTTTTTACACAAGAAAAGTATTACGTTGCAAGAGAGAAAAAAATTTACGGTTCATATACTCCCCATCCTAACCTTTTTTTTTACACATTTACTGTATTCAAAGAAAGCTGTAAAAAGCTGTAACGCTGTAAGTAAGGAATCACTCTCTCTCTGTAGCTGAAGAGTATCTCTGCTTTACAGTTTGCGAGGAAAGGGTACTGCCTCTTCTCCAGGAAATTTAATAAGGTGGCCCACACGGTTACCAAAATTAGATTTATTTACAGGAAAACGCCATAAGCTAGGTAAACGCGAACGAGTTCCTTGTAATACCCATCTGCTTTTACACGTTTCTTTCTGAGAATACAAGCAAAATGAGCATCAACTTTGGCTAGCTATCTGTCTCTCACACGCTCTCGGTGATAGAGCGAAGAAGGAGAGAGGAGAAATGAGCATATGAGGTTACATTCGAGTAAATGGGAAAAGAAGTCAATAAAGAAAATTGATCTTCATCCAGTTTTCGTAGACCGGAGCATCCACTGGAATTAGGTATATTGCATATATAATGCGTACTCATGCATACTACATGAACATTCATTACTTCTGTAATACACGGTACGTTTTGAACAAACTAGCATATATTTCAGAGGTGGACCTCTTAAATTTCACGTAGAATGTTTTAAGCAGTTTTGTTATACCTTTATATAACTTGATGGTATGCTTATTTGAAGTCTAGTGACACTGGATTTAATAAGGGAATAACTGAAAGGATATGATAAGTTAATCATATGCACACTATGCACGAAAGTACGAAAGTTAGTCATAAAGAAATAAATAAATAGTAAGTTATGTGCTTGTATTTTTATCTTAGGGTTGAATCCTCAGATAAGACTGAAGTTGAGGAAAGTAATAATGCATCAAATGCTTAGGATCCACGAAGCAGAAAAAATATAAATTAAACCGGCTGAGCCGCATCAGAAAAGAATGGTATACGCTGGTATATTTATAGAATATTTGTGCTCAGTGTTCACTCAACCTTCATTTACGTCACTTTCAGTTCGGTGTAAAGTGATACGCCAACGAGGCATGTATGACAGAGAAAGCATAACAGGAAAAGTAGGAAGAAAGATAATATGTGAAAAGTCGTTGGTGGTGACTAACCCAACTTTCCAACCACACACACAAGTAGGCGTAAGCATATATCTGGGGAGAATGAATTGGACATCGTGTAAACGACATCCTGTTAATTCAATGGTAGTCATCTACGGCCTATTACTGGAGCAGATGGAAACTGATGTGTAAAGAAAAAGAAAACTTGCAAAATGATTTTCTAATACGTAAGTTTATGACGCATTTCTTGTGGTGTGTTTATTATTGATATCAATACTGGCACAACAGATTGGCTGATGAACAGATGCAGATGTATAGACCAGATGAGCAGATGAAGCATTACGTGACGAGTAGCGACGAGTATGAATAAAAAACGGAAGAATGACGTTTTTGTCGTTACTTTTCATCGAATTTACTAATACGCAGTCGGCAATGCCGTGAAAAAACCGTTTCCGTTTTAAAAATCAGATTGCTGGAAAGGTGTGCTTCTTACATACTGGTACAAAGGTGCATTATAATAAGGCGCAACATACACGTTATCACGATATGCGAGGAATAAAGCTTACCACGAGGACCAAAAGAAAAAGTCTCTACAGGATCGAATGAACGTGTTTTGGCATGAAATACCCCTGAGGATAGATAGAAACAATGTCATATTTAAATCCGACGAGTTGACTTTTAGCTCTACGAGGGTATATATATGCTTTCAAAAAAATTAAACTTTGACGAATCTCAGCCAGACTTGTGGTATAAATTCCCCTTTCCATTAATGTGCCCAAGCGCAGTAAATATAATAACATTATTAGTATTCTTCTATTGTAAAATACCAAGCATGGTTCTGGTAGATAGGTCGTAGCATTCTGCGGTCTTCTTCAGACTGTAGGTAGCGTGTGGGAGGTGAGGTGATAGAAGCTGTAAAGATAGAGATGGCTGTTGTTAACCACTTTCAATCCTGCATTTTCCACGTTAGTTCTACCTACGTTTGTTTTTCATCTCTCCTTTTCCATGAAAAGCACGGTCGGGGGCATCATGTTGTCGTTATCGTCAGTGTAGCCTTGAATCTACCTTCGTTTATATTCTATATTGGCTGATACCACATGTGGACCATGTGCCTATCGTTTAATTTTCTAAGCGTACTTTATATTCTTATAAGCTGGAGAAACAAAGCTAAGCTTTGAATTTTTGAAAGACACAAATCCAAAGCCATGGAGGTTGGGTATTATGATGTGATACTTTATTGCATTGACTGTGTGTGTGTGGCATAAAGTTTCTGGCAACTCGTTCATGATTATCAGGAATTCTCACTAAAAGATGAAAGACTCCATCCTTTTAAAAGCCATTGGTTAAAACTAACGGTGGTGGTGGTAGGCGAGTTTTTTTAATGTGGGGTTTGCTTACATGAAAGGAAAAGGAAATAACCCGCCTTTGTTACGTCCTGTGATTGAAGGCATTATAAGCCAGAAATAGGGTTCTCGAGATGTTAGCCCGTTGCTTTTGAATATATATATTTTTAAATCAGTTGCATGTTTTCTTCCTGTGACGTAAATGCAAACACATAATACCTCTACGTATCTTAGCTGTAGTTGCCTCCAATGTCTTTTGTATTCATTAAGCCAGAAAAATGAATAGCGTATGAATATTGAAATGGCTTCCTGCTTTTGGTTGTGGTTTCAGACTGAGAGTCACTTTTACTTTTTCCATTCTTGCTAGGAATAGACAAAGAAGACTCAATAAAGCTTTCACTGAATTTTGCTCACGCACGTACCACCATTCGATTAAAGTTTGTTTTCTCATCTTTTATTCCTGTTTGATGGTTTCACCTGAGCTTTTTAATAAGCAGTCGTATAGTAGTACGTGAGTGATTTTGAGAGTTACGAGGAAGTAGTGTTGCTACATATAAGGTTTGTTTTCCTTCCACACTGTGAGCCAACGGATAAACGAAAAATCAGGAGATAATTACAATAAAATATTTCGTCCTTCTTTCGTTTGCTGAGCTTCAGAGCTCACTTTTCAAATCAAGAAACATATTGAGTTACATTCTCTGATCGTGAGTAGAAAACGTCGCGTTATCTTACCCTCCTTGCGCTAATGGACTATGTTATGGTGGAACCTACTCTCTTTTCATTCGAGCTAGCATATAGAAAACGTACACATACGTCATACATGTAGCTATATATAGCACCTTTACTGACTTGAGGATTAGATGGGTTTTTTGAAAGAAAACCCCGCAACTTTATCTCTGCTCAGGGAAATTGTAGCTTTTCTAAAAAGGTGTATTATTTTTAACGATGTAAGCATGAGCATGCATCGAAAAGCTTTTAAAAAGGAATTAATTTGAGATGGAAAATGAACAGGGATAGCTTTGAGATTCATCCGTTAGAGAACACAACTTTTGAATTTACCTGGAGCGGATGAGCAATAATAGCAAACAGGACGACCGAAAACCTCTCCTCTGCGAAAGTGGTAGCACTTTTTTTTGAGTGGGCTTACCCAAACAACTTTGCCTACGCAGAGTGCAGATAAAAGTACGTTGGTAGGCAGAAGACGTGGATTAGATGTGTATGAAGTGAAAAACTGATTTCAAATCCTATCTCTAAGCTATATGTATATTCAGCTGCTTCTCAACTAAAACTGGGGAATGATTTAATTCCAAAGATCATGACAAGCTCGCGCTACACGAAATACACCCTACTTCCTTTCGTACGTATTTCGCATCTGTGAAATATATATATCGTGACTATGAAAAATGTGTGTGTGTGGTTATTATTAGAAATCCGACATTGCATTCTCCGAGACTCAAAGCTGGTGAAAGCTCATGCTTTCGTTTCCCACGATTTTTTGTTTTCTTCCTTTTTCACATTTTGTTCAAGCCCGACTAATGTCTGTGTGTGAAACTTCAAACTGGCACATGGCACAAACAAATAAGATTCAGCAGCTCATTTCCTTCCAGCCATGCTTTCACCTTAAGGTTTTCTTTCTTTAGAGACATGTATGTAAAAAAATGTCATAACTCTGAGAGTGTATAGCGCATTTACGGGGTCTGCGTTTCACAAAGCCATTGTCCTTTCGATTTTCCGCAACGATATTTTGGTAAAATGAGCGCGCGTGTGTTTCTTATAGTGTAATCACTGTAATTAGATTACCGTTGCTTCGTTGAGCTCCACACAAGGCTCTGCAGCTGCTCTGTGTAAAGTTTACAAAGCTTGTTAGCTCACTTTCATGAACTGGAAGTATCCAATAGGTACATTCTTCCTGTGAGGTATCTCGCTTTAATATAATTTTGCTCCGAAATTTGTATTACAACAGCGTGGTAAATGGTGAATGAGCTCAAGTAGTACGATAAGCATACATAAGGTGACAAGTTAGCCCTGGTTTACTGTATTATTAACGATATGTCTTGTGCAAATATTTTTGGTAGGCGTATCACGTGACAGACTCAGCACTCGCTGCATTCAACCCCAAGAACAATTCAGCAATTTCCACACTCAAGCTCACGTCATGCTGGGAGCTGACCAACCAAACCGTCCTACATATAGGTATAATGCTTATAAAGTTTGCAGTGGAAAACTTTTTTACTATATATGAACTTAATTATATCTGTGCTTGAGTATTACATACTTGTACCAACGTTGTATAGCCCGTTATAGCATGCTTTACTTTACTATTACTAGTATATTACATCTACTCCAGCAATCATTCATTAGCGTAATTATATAGAACTAAAGATCGAATTTCATAATCCAACCGTTTCATTCACAGTTTCTGGATTACCCCAGCTGAGAAATTTGAGCCTGTCTGGATGCTCCAAAATCACAGATGAGGGTGTTGAAGTACTAGCTGAAAATCTCCACCTATTGAAGATTCTGGATTTGAGTTGGTGTCCACGCATTACTGATGCTTCCTTGGAGTGTATCGCATGCGATCTCAACTGCTTGGAGACACTAATACTAGACAGGTAGGGTGACCCATGTTTTTACGCTTTTATCTTTTCAGGGTGTAACAGGATGGAGGAGTATACCTGAGCCGAGTGGGGAAATGTAAGATTCGGATTTAGAATGCTAGAAAGTTGATGAAACGATAACTATGATACATAATATTGTTCTTACACTGTATCTGAAAGCATTACTAGGCAGTGATGCGATCATACTAACATTTGCATGTATAGGGCATAATATACTGTGCCGTTGCGCTGTGCTCGAGTGCTTGTTATGATGAAAATTAGATCGACAAAGAAATTTTAGTGGAAAACTTTTAATGAAGTCCTACTACATCGTATTATTTCCTTTCCATCAATAATTGACTTACCAAGTCCCACAGAGCACGTATAATTAATTACCTGCTAACACCGATTCCAGGAAATGTTTGTTTTGAGAAGTCTGCTGAACTCCATGTAAGCTAATAATGAGGCATCAAGATTTCTAATAAAATTCTGAAACTACTTGATGTACTTCTCATAACTTAAGGCTCAGTGAGTGATTACCAATTACCATTCCTTCGTATAGAGTTTAGTTGAAGTTTCTTCATCGCAAAATATTTTTTATTCTAAACGTAATCATGTCATACAGCCAATATACCATGAACTACTAACGAGAGTCTAGCAAGCTTAAAAAAGTTTGGAAAGTAGGAACCCACGTTTGTAAACTAGAAACTACGCTACATTCTACAAAATTATACTGTCCCGATGGGATCTTCGTAATGTAACGGAATAATGTTGGATACTTATTTGAAAAGGATTAATATATTGTACCTGCTTGGTTCGGAAAGGAAAAGTCGTTTATTTAAGCATGCTTGAAAAGTACTTTTTTTGAATTATAACTTCGCATTTTAGGCCCTATAGGAAAAGATATATTATGACGAATGATAGCTTCTCATAAAGATTAGTAAGAAAATGTAGGGCTGAAACTGCAAGAAAAACTTGCTTGAAAATTGATGTCATCTGGGACCTGGGGAATGAAAAAATGTCGCCAGACCTGGCAGCAAACATGCTGGCATATGTGTGTGATATTAGATTATATTTCTGAGCAACTGCCACAACCAATGGAAGGTACACATATGTGTTATTTAAGATGTTGAACCGATTAAAATTTGTCTTCATACGTTCATCCTCTTTCGACATCACTGACATTAGTGGAGAAAATGGATTTGCATTTTCATACAAATAACTTCTAAGCTAATTGTAAGTATAGTAATTCAGGACGTAACTTTCAGATTTCCATATAGGGAAGGTAGGTTTGTGTTAGACACATAAGTAAGTATGCAGTAGCATACTTTTTTAGTCTAGAATTTGTGAAAAATAAATGCAAATTTTGGCGATGAAATAACATTTCTTTCACAATGTCTTTCTGAAAACGACAATTTTTGTTTTGTGTCAGATGTACAGAATGGAAATGGCTTATATTTTTGATTCTACGTATATCCTTTATTTTACCCACCACTTTTATGTTTGACTTGAGTATAATACCTGTTTACAGAACGTGAAGACTTCATCGACAGGTGGATATAACTTTTATACAAAGGAAATGGGATATTTTCTCCCCTTCCAAATCCCAATTGAGTCGTATAAACAAAGACAGGCAATTGTTACCGGTAAAAGCTCAAGCTTGAGGCGACTTTCTACGGAATAAGTGAACCGAAATCATATCATCATCCTTTAGCAGTATCACTACCATCAACCATCGATGCAATGCATGCTCAGTTAGTAGGAAGTTGGTGAAACTCCGAGGGTGGGTGTATGTCGTATGTAACCGATGTAGCTAAGAAAAATGTTCGATGTGGGAGTGGGAGCAGGTGTCACTGGTGTTAGTTCCGTACCGTAGTGGAAGTAACTGGAAAACAATAACTTAGGCAGTTTTGGGGAAATTGAGTTAACCTTGCAAATAAGGTTACTTTTTCAGGGGTATTCCTTGATTTTGGGCGTTTAGGAGCCCAACTACATAAAATATTTAGTCTTTAAAATAACATACTGTGGAATGTCGTTACATCTTACACACGATATTAAGAATTATGTTGGCTCAAAGCAACTTTACAACGCAACAACACGAACTAGAAAATCTAATTTCCTCAAATTCGTCTTACATGATGTTGACGATACCCTGGGTCTTTCGATTTTTTGTAGATGCTCGCTTGTAACAGACCTTGGAATCGGTTACTTGGCCACCATGTCCAGCCTAAGGGTCTTATCACTCAGATGGTGTAGCATACGTGACGCTTCCGTACATCACATTATATCTATGAAACGACTTCAGTATCTCTCTCTGGCTGGTAAGTTTCTTACAATGTAATAAATGTGTTTTATGTATATATATTGACACTGTCATCTCAGACATATACAATTTCTTAGACTAGATACTTTCTAATGCCTGATGCAATATTACTTTCACGTTCTTTCTCAATGAGGGAGAAAACTTCTTTGTTCAACTGTAACACTCGGTTGTACGTTTGCTGGCTGCTGCTCCTCATAATAGTATTAAGCGAAATGTTACTAATGCGATTCTATTCTTGCTCCCGTTTGTCTCAATAGGGTGTACAAGTATTGCTCCATCAACCTTATGTTCCTTGTCTACCCTTCGGAATTTAAAGGAGTTGGAACTGACTAACTGTGGAGTGACTCCTCAAGTGCTTCACTTTCTCCACAATACTCTCAACTGTGTGATCATAGAATAGAAGGACGGAGAAAGGGCATCAATGTGTTTTCCTGTGTACTTTCACTTTCTCCCATTCTCCACTCTCCTCATCCTCTTTCTGGAAAATGAAAATATACTGTATCGGTGTTATTACTCCAATTCAAACTATATTTATCGTCTCTATCCGTAGACTGTATTCCTGGTACTATGTCACTCTGGAATTGAAGATTAATCGATTTGTCCAGTATAAAGTATAGCTAGCTTCGGCATTACACATTTCATCCAGCTTTTTGTATTTGCGTGCTCCATGTTGCAACGCGAGTAATAAAACTTTCAAAGTAGGATATATTATTTAAATGTTGATTTGAAATCACCAGCAAGCTGCTGCTTAGTATGCTTTATACTAATTTATCCTAAAAGTAACCAATTGATTTGAGGCTTCATGTTTCCAATCACTTTAGCTCGACTAAGGGAGAATTCCGTGTGTATGGCTTACGAGAATTAGAAGCGTACATTATACTAGTGTGTTTGGGGTTATTTGAAAATAATTGGCCCACACGTTTATTATTATTGTATAATATGAGCGCTAGTGAACTTGACCTATGTATGGTATGAAGTCATGGCTCACGAGTTTAATCAACCTATTCTCTAAATGTATTTTACCTTGTTTGGTAATAACATTTTAACCTAAATGAGAAAATCATTTCATTTCTATTTCTATTTCTATTCACAAACTATTACAAATTACAATCTATATTATCTTCCCAAGTTCATTCAAGATTTATTTATTCATGTGTGACAACCGGAGATTACTACATACTTTCAATTTTTTCTGGGAAAGTTACATTGACAGATTCATACTGCATAATATATATATATATATATATAGATACTCGATTTACAGAGACGCTCATACTCATAAACGGAAATGTAGCAGTTAGCGTTAGCATACCTATAATTCAGTCGAAGAAGAAGAAACATGTATTTATAGGTCTCATTGTCAGTTTTTTATAAGAATTAAGGTATTGGCTCGGGATTTGGCATGTATGAGATATATTCGTAGCTATATATTAGTATTAATATTATTGTTAAATTGTACATATTATAAGAAGTACATGGGTGGTCGGACAAGTGAAACGAATGGTAGATATGAAAGCAAGTAGAAAGGTAGAGACAGGTGTGTAACGTGGAAAACATTGTAATTTGGTACGGCGATGTAAGTACTGACTACTGACAATGAGTGTCAAAACACGTTTATTCGCAATTTAAAAGATGTTTAAAGTTGACGATATCCTAAGAAGGCGTCCTAAACGAGAGCATAAATGCAAATGTTTATTGCAAAAGACCGCTCGGTAAATGTAAATTCGCTAATGATAGTCATTACTAGATCATATAATTTAAGCTGATAGTTAAAAATAATTCGAGGGGAAAGCACCTGGCCTGTGTGTTAGAATTAAATCGAAACTTGAGTAATTATTTTTTTGATGAAACCATTTCTCTAGTCGTAGATAGTTGAATGGTACAAACACGCATTTCTTATTGATAGTAATCTTTTGCTGAGAGAAGAGTTAATTCCAATTATTTCCACTTTCCACATTCCTAGAAAAATGCTAAATGTAAATTGAAAATGTAAATATCTGCTAAGATAAGCTAAGACATATTATATTTATACATGTCATATTAATACATATACATAATAAGTAATCGTGAAATATATGATAATATACACTTTAGCGATTATATAGATGTAATTGGCGGCTTTGGTTTGGCAATTATTCATATTTGAGATTTTGAGTGCTGCCGAGAAAGCAGCAGACAAATGCGATGTGTGGATATGTTAGAGTGCGAGAAAACGATGACATAAAGCATTAGCTTCGAAGAAAGCTGTTAGGAGAAGATTCGAACGGCTCTGTTCCCTACAGTGAATGGATATGTTCATTTGTCAGTACCAAACCGTAAGATTTACAGCCGTTACTTTCGAATCGTTTACAAGTAAAGGTTTTTATTACAATAATCCATCATAGTCATGTAGTATCCTTGTACAGCTGGCATGTCATGATTATGATGGACTGACAACTGAAGTTTTGAAACGCCGAGAATTTGCATTAAACCAATGATTTGGTTCGTTATTCGGCTATTAATAATCCATATATCCAGTGACCATAGTCGAAGAATGAAAATGTGAATGGATAACTGAAAAGCTTGATCTTGCAAGCTATTTTATAGTATGACACGGAGAGTTCTAGTTCTGACGTTGGGTGAGAAACACTTCGCGATACGCTTACCGCTCGATGAGCTAAAGTATACAGTACTACATATATAACTAAAATGAGCAATGTGTTTACTGTAATTCATCCGTCACATAATGACACATTAAATGCATTAATAATACCAACTTACATACATACATACATACATACATACACCTGATGCAAAATATACAAAACAGCCAAATACATTATAAACTAAAAACAGATTACATATTAGATTATACACATTATGTGGCCGTAAAATAGTTACATTATAATTCAATGAAGGTAACAGAACCTAGTCGTGTTTAGTTGTCTACAGCGTTATACCAAAGACATGTAATATTTGTAAAATATCAACTAATTAAATTCTAAGGAATAACATTAGTTAATGCAGATTTACAGAATAGTAAGAGAATTAGTCTTGGTTTATGAATATTACAATATTTCAAAGATGGTAATTAGTCGTATAATGTATTGATGTATAAGAAAAAACGTAGATTAACTCTGAAAACCTACTTGTAGCTTAACAAAATACAGGCCAACGCTTTAACTTGTTTCATTTTCTATTTCGTGTTTTATGCCGATATGTCAACAAATAGTACGTAAAATATTTAAATCCTAATACTCCAAACTCTAACAAACGGCGATATTGGCTGTTGGATCACAGCATGACAAATGCAGACAGAGAAGTGGAGTATATCTTACAATTAGTCAACTCCAAAATAAAGTAATAATCGAATGTTTTAAAAATTATTCATGGTAGTTTTCTAAGGATGTGATGGAAAGGCATTGATTACAAACAATATATACAAAATGCTAAAAACATAGATAACTCTGAAAACCTACTTGTAGCTTAACAAAATACAGGCCAACGTTTTAACTTGTTTCATTTTCTACTTCGTGTTTTATGCCGATATGTCAACAAATAGTACGTAAAATATTTAAATCCTAATACTCCAACCAAACTCTAACAAACGGCGATATTGGCTATTGGATCACAGCATGACAAATGCAGACAGAGAAGTGGAGTATATCTTACTTACAATTAGTCAACTCCAAAATAAAGTAATAATCGAATGTTTTAAAAATTATTCATGGTAGTTTTCTAAGGATGTGATGGAAAGGCATTGATTACAAACAATATATACAAAATGCAGTTCTGCATCACATTTCAACAACGTGATTTTGGCAGTATGTGTAATCTTATGAAAATTCTAAAGGAAAAAATTTTATGATCTGATGAGATCCAAGAATTGATTGGCAATTCGTAGTGGTACAGTGTGATAGCGATTACAAGAATATAATATCAAAGTAAAAACGCATGAAATAGTACAGACGGTTACATTACAACAGATATATAACTTAAATTATATGATTTACCTCTTACTGTGAGTAACAAAACTAAATTTGAAGAAAAAACTCTATATCAGCTCCGTGTGAATGTGAATGGCTAGTGAATAGAAAACCCTACCCTAATATCTTTTACTTATCATCAGTATCGCACATATTCTATTTTCCGACTGAAGTATATCAAAATTAATTTGTAACAAACTTCTTACTACAAATAACCTTGTGTATTATCATATAACGGTAATAAAGTAAACTATTTTATGTGCAGTAATGCAAATTGCGTGAAAAATTAATTTCTTTTCTCATGACGCGAAGCGAATACACTCTCACTCACTCAAGGTAAAAGGCTTCTTTAGAGAGACAAAATTATTAAATATTATTGACAAGCAGTAATAGTTACAAACGAAAAGCTCTCCATAATCCATGATATGAATTTACTGCTTCTCGTCATCTTTAGAAACACCGCAATATCTGCTGTCAACGTCTTGAATAGCTATAAACAGAATAAGTCAAATAAGAAGTCAAACAATAAATACTGTTTGAAACAGCAAAAAATAATGTTTTATTAAGTCAGGACAATAATAACAATCATTAATTCAGAGCTTACATTCACCAGCGTCATGCCGTGCCATTAAGTCTTCGGCCCGAGCTTTTGCACTCTCGAAAATGTTCATCCTGTTTGCCTGCCGGAAAGCGGTGTAACGAGTTGTATGGACATCGTTTCAAATTGTCTCTTGAGTCCTCCTTGTCACCACAACTGGCCTACGTACGAGGAAGAGAGATTATTTAAAACTAAAAATGAATATGTTTATTGTAATCCCCCGCACCCGCACCCTTTGATTTTATTGGTATTTATTATATTCAATAATTGCAAACCTTTGGGTCAAACCATTAAATGACGAAATAGCTTGTGAGACCTCATAACATGGGCCGAGTTGTGGGGACAAACAACTAAATCGCTTATGTGACCAATCCAATCACTGTCAGGTCGGAACTGGTTTTTAACCTCGGGTAACGGGCGAGACGGGTTTCGTTGTGCCATTTTTATGCTGGCTGTGAGTTCGTTGCGATGATGTCTATAGGTTCGTCTGTGGAAGGAAACAATATAAAATAGAGATTATATTTTTTTTGGAAAACAAGTTGAAGCTGATAACCTGACGTGACGACTTTTGCAAACAAAATCCGAAATAACACTGGATCCGTCGGAGTCTCGGAGTTATATGCACAAATGCCCTACGCGTAACATCGTAATTCGTAATGCCCTATGCGTAATGCCCAAATCGTAACATGCGTATCAATATGTCATCGTCATACATTGGTGTATTACTAAAGGCCGAGAAAACGTGCAAATACATATCTGACATAGTTCCTCCGATGACGCCGAGCTTTTGGATGTACATGTTTGGCATGAATTGGCGACGTTTGACGCATAGTTATAAGTGCATAAAATGCATATTTCCGGGTTTACGTGCATATTGCATATGCACGGTATATTTTTGCGATTTTGCGGATTATTTCTATGCTTTTAAGATTTTAACAATTTTGACGACCTTTAATGCCGTTTAATTCAATATTTCCTCTTCCAGTCAATATATTATTCATAAAATGTTTACGATATGCGTTAGTTTTCATCATCCCGAAATGTAGTACTTCCTCGTTTCCTAACATTGAGTTACTTTGACCTTAACTAAATAAAGTTTTGTCCATAAACATCGGTAAAATGAAGACTAAATCCTCATTCAGTACTCTTTTCCAGTCATGGATGAAAGACATCTCGCCGGAGGAAAGGAAAAACTTTCGTGAAGAGAAAAAAAAGACATTTTGCAACGTAAGTTTTAAACCCTTCAAAAGCGTAATTTCCACATAAAATACAAAGTATTTGCATTTGTTCGACTTGTTCATTGGATTTGTTCATTTGACGTATTCCAGGTTTGCTGTAAGCTTTACGATTTCAAAAAAAAGTCACAGCTTGTCCAGCACATTGGAACGACAACCCATGCAAATGCAACAGTTCGAGAGCGAGGCGTTCGACAAGCACTAGTCCAAGATCCAAATCCTTCGAACACTTTTTGCTCTGATCTCTGTGAGGCTTTCTTGTCTGCTGACATCCCTTGGAGCAAGCTGGAAAACCCAACATTTAAATCTTTTTTGGAAAAATATTGCAACAGACCAATACCAAGTGAGTGGCTACTTCGCACAAAGTATCTTAAAACTACGTATGATGGTGTGATTGGAAACATCCGGGAGGAAGTAAAAGACAAAAGGATTTGGATCGGAATTGACGAAACTACCGACAAATGTGGTCGGTTTGTAGCAAACGTCATGCTTGGTGCTCTAACTGGAGAACCGACGAAACCACACCTTCTCATGTCTCGTGAAGTGAAAGTAGCCAATCACGTGACCATGACGCAACTCACGTCCGATGCTCTTCATTTTGTCTGGCCAGGCAAGTCGGAGGCAGACATCGCTAAGCAATTTGTTATTCTTCTCTCCGATGCAGCACCTTACATGATCAAATCAGGGAATACGTTGAAAGGCACCTATCCGGATCTCATGCACGTAACTTGTTTGGCTCATGGACTTCATCGAGTGGCAGAAACAATACGGGACAACTTTACAGAAGCAAATAAATTAATGGCTTCTGTGAAAGCAGTGTTTAAGAAAGCGAATACTCGTATTCAAAAATACAAAGAAATGAATGCTGATCTTCCGTTACCAACTGAGCCAGTTCTCACTCGTTGGGGAACATGGTTGGAGTCTGCCGAGTTTTATGCTCAAAATTATGAAAAAATCAAAGCCGTTGTTGAAACATTTAACCCTTTAGACGCAAAGTGCATAAAGGAGGCTCAGCAGTATTTTGGAATGGGATTTGTTAAGCTTCAATTTGCGGATTTGTCAGGGAACTACACTTTTCTAGCAAAGGAAATTTCAAAACTTGAAGGAAGAGGATTGTCAATTGCAGAAGCATTAGAGATTGTGTCGAACGTACAAAGTAAACTTGCAGTGGTCATGTCACCGGAAGGAATTAAAGTAAGAGAGAAAATTGAATCAGTTCTTCGCAAAAATCCTGACTTCAGCAAAGCAAAAGACATCGGAGAAATCTTGAGTGGAAATCATCAGGTAGTATGCAGTTTGGATCCGGGGACAATTGCGGCCTTCAAATATTGTCCACTAACATCAGTTGAATTGGAAAGAGGATTCAGTATGGAGAAAGCTATTCTGTCTGATCGCCGACACAGTTTTACGATGGAAAATTTGGAAATGTACACTGTTTGTCATTTTGAGCTCTGTATTAGAGACAAAAACGTATAAATGTATCGTTAAATAATAAATTAATCCTTTAATAATTGATTTTTAAGGGAATATTTAAGCGCATATTTGTCCCAATTTCGGCGTATAAATGCATGCATATTTAGACGATTTTAAGAGCATATTTACTCGGGGTCTATTTATCGATTATTAAATTAGCTCTGAAATTGGCCTTCTTTGAGTGCTTGAATCACGAAAATAAGCAAAAAACAAAACATTGTAGACAATTATAAATAAAACCTGTTTTCCCGATATTTTTGTACAATTATGTAGCATTTTGAAAAATATAGCACCACGAAAATATAACCCATAATTTAGAGATAATAATAATACAAAACTTGCAAAACTCAATATCTACTCGAGATCGAGAGGGATCCAAGCATATTATTGGATTTTCGCAAATTCAATGCCGGCTCCAGCACCATGTAGGGATGAATTGCTTTATTACTCATGTCAGTGAAGTATTTTAATCGCTCAAGTAACGCTGGTGAAGTCATTACATCTGATCCATCTGAGAATGTAATTAAAGAGATAATGGGTTCATAAAATTGTCTGCAGGAGTCTAGGAATTGATTTACAATAATTGTCAATTAAATTTATTTAACGGCAATCGCCACATTGCCGTTTAACGAACTGCAGTGCTCAGCAAATGCCAGGCTTTCATTCAAGCCAAAAGCATCTAAGCACTGAGCACACTTACAAAAGCCACTCCTCCTCAGCACGGAACTCTAGGAATTCTACAAAAATTGCTCAAATGTCTTTTTTTAATGCGACCTCCCCTGCACTTGTAATGGACACTGGGCACAAAGACACACGAAGTCACGTTCAGAGTGGGTAAATTCAGTCATCGGCGAGGGGACGCCAAAAGAGTAGCACCAAAGTCAGCTTGTGATTCAACAAAAAATGACAGAATAGATTCCTCCAAAAGAAGCGGAGGGGCAGCACTGGCAGCAGGAAGCCAGCAAGAGTTGGTAAAGCGGGATTTGGATGGGCTTGCTTGGTCGGTGCTCTACTCATTCATGTAGTCATACTCATACTCATACTCTACACAAACGAGTTCCATCCAACTTCCATTGTTTTATTTCGTGTTTGTCGTTCTTCTATCGAC
>JAANSN010001208.1:5677-37031 GCA_036850665.1 Dicranocentrus wangi | reverse complement strand
GAACACTCTAAGTTCGTAATTTAATAGCGTTACGGACGGACGGACAGACAGACAGACGGCCAGGGGTAAATCATAAGCTCGCTTTTAGTACGCAGCGAGCTAATAATCGTAATATTTCATTATTGTACTAGTACTACGTAGGGGGGTAACATTTTTATTGACACTGTTGCATCATTTGCAATTGCCATAAGGCAGTAATATTGAATAATTATAGTTGAAGGTTATTACACAATTATAATTTTTAGAAAACGGTAAATATTGAGTTTGTAATAATAGTAATATCACCTAATAACATGGAGAATGTGATTATGTATGATTTGGTATGATCCTTTTACAGCACTAATAGCGACATCACGAATAAGAGTATTTGGTAGGTGGAATGGAATCTTGTACTAAATGAGCTTATTGTAATACTCTGCTTATCTGTCATCCGGAAACTACAATTGGTATTTGACTCTGCTTGTTCCTTCCTTCCGACTACTTTAAACTTTAAATATCCTCTCACCTCACCCCACATAACTTACTGTAAAGGAATTGCTTGAGGAATGGGATTACTCGAGGATGAGCACGGATTACATACATTTACTAAGATGCTGGTCCGCCAAACCCAAATATTTTCATTCTAAATGTCTTTTTAGACAAAACCAGCGATACGTTTTTGGTAATTCCGGTTGAACAAACTCATCATCATCATCCAAGTCCTCATTTACTTTGCCAAACCAAAAGCATAAGCTTGGCATAGGATAGGATGGCTATACATATACTTGCAATCATCAAGGAGGAATGAATGGCTTAATGAATCTCTGAACATTTCACGAACGAGAGATGTAATGGAGAACTTTCAACCAAAAACGAGTCGTAACAAACAAAACGAATGCTTTTTCGTATGATTATTCACAGGTCTTCTTGGGGAGACAATACACATAGTGAAAAATAACTTAAATGTATGTATTTTAAATAAGACGGGAGTTAACCACAGGTTTCAGATCGTTTACTTTTTCAGATTCTCTGAAGACTTGTAAACACACTATTACGCACACTCCCAACAAGTCATCTATATAATATACGGACGATAACCACTTTGTAGTTATATGCTTGTTGGTATGCTGTTTAAAGTGCCTAGGATGGAAAAGATTATTCTGTCATTACGGCATTGTTGATTTCCGTGTATGTCCAGATTGAAGTTAGATAGTGGGAACCTTGCCACTTGGATAGAATGTACAACTTTGTCTTGGTCAAGTTGATAAAACAGAGATCTCCACGCTGTTTTTTCTCACATATGACCTATAGGCATATTCGAGCGAAATGCATGAAATTGGTGTGGCATTATTATGAAGACGGTACAGGTAGATCGTAGATTCCAGCTAGAAGAGTCCCATTTGAGAGCAGACCACCACATCAAACACAAGTGCACTCTCTTCCACTACGCTTAGTGATTCCTCCAAGGGAAAACGTGAAATCTTGTGTACATACAATGTGTTTATGTGCATCAAGACTGGAGACGACCGCTGCTACATGAGAAGACACTAAGTTGAGGGAAAGAGAGGGGAGTGAACTGACCAAGGAAATGTAGCTGTGTCTTGTGTTCCCTCTGGGCAGGAATAGCTCAAAAAATAAAGGAAATGATAAGGAAGACACACGACTCTACAGATCACCGGGTGACCTTCCCTCAGCCAGCTCCAAACCCCATCACCCATTTATTCTCCAGAAGTAAATGAGTGAGTCAACCGAAACCCAATATTTTCTCAACCTCCACTATTAACATGACAATGGAATCACAGGTAGATTCATTTAAAAACGTGTACGGACGTGTGTGGTGATATCTCCTTTCATTGAATCTCCTCCTTAGAATAATCTCATTGTTGGCAAAACCCTTTTCTTACGAGTTGCCCTTGTCTCGATGCAGCCTAGAAACCTCGATCGAAAGCAACCTTAGCAGATATGGAGAACAACATAAATGGACTGGATTACATAAATCGTACTGTTTCGTCCCGGTCCCGTGTGTATTAAATGTCCGCTGGAAATACAGCCCATTTTGCCAGAAACAAAACGCATGCACTACGTTGCATACATGCCTCTATAATGCGCTGAGCTGAACAAATTATATCGAGATTTTCGTAGTATACCCGTATATATGTGCGTAATTATACCTAATGCAGACCTTTGAGCATCGTCTGTGATGTGCCTTAAAACACTCGTCTTTGCCATAAACTCCTTTTTCTCTCAATCTTTCAACTAAAAGTCTCAAGATTCATAGTAACTAACTCTACGCAAAGGCGTTCCTCGAAATTTTACGTTCCCTCAAGGAGATATCCTAACCTAAAATCCTACCTAAAATGTTGCATCGTGGCCCGTGGGATATTTTTACAGAGAAAAGAATATGTATGTATTCATAGGGATAAAATCCCTGAGGATCAAGAACATAATGTTCATTTGATCATGGTGTGTATTTCTCACATCAGAGTCAGGAGTGTAATCAGTACAAAAAATCTGGTCATTAATATAATTCCATATTTCTCTCCATATTGGATCAAAGGTCGAGTAAGCGTCTGTTGGTTGGTACTCGCTCAAAATCTCGTAACAAGAAAAGGGCTCACCACAATGTTATGGTTTTCGTTAATGCTGAAAAAAGTCGTTAATTTTCCTTCGATTTTTCAAAGTATTTACACATACATAGGCACCTACATACCTACAGCACAGCTTAGACGTATGCAACACATCATTACCAACAGCCGTTATAAAGTATCTAATATCTAATCTCTATCCTAGTATTTTTTTCGGGTAAATGATAGTAAAATGTGGGTAAGGGTAAAGTGCTGGCGGGGCGATTCCGTCGTGGTGCATGCTGGATGCTAAGAGCCTCTTCGTTTTCCCGCGATCATCTTGATCATTATTTCTACTTTTACGCTTAGTTTAAGGCAAACAAAAACATGCAGTTTTGTTTTAGGGAGTGAGGTTTTTTGTTCGAGTAAACAAGCAGCAACAATGCAATCCATCCATGCAATATATCATGCTTCGCCTGTCGTTTCCGTTATCTACTTTGTTGGAACAGAAGTTGCAACAACCTGAAATGGAGATCACTTGAGGATGCCAATGTGCTGCGCCAGCATACTAAAGTAATCATCGAAATGATAATGCTCCGTTCGGTTTCCATGCTGTACTCATTCTGCAAAGCCGTAAAGCATTCTTCGTGTTTCTCGGGGCGGTTGGATGCATGAGAGAAAGCTCTTGTTCTCTCCAGCGCATAAATTCTCAAGAGGACTAAAAGAAAAAGTGAAAGACTATAGTCAGTTGTGATTCTTTCTTCCTCAAGAAAAACATTTCAGTAAGAGGAACCGAATGGACCGGGACTGGAGGAAAGCGTGTATTTTCTACACATGTGAGCATGTCCCTGCACACCTCCCTCTGCCCCGCTGCGAGACTGACTCAGTTTTCGCTTTGCCCTCGTCACGGAAGAGTGATGATGGAACTGTGTTTGCGTGCATCTTTACTAGGTGGTATAAATATAATGCGTATCTGGCGGCGGAAAAACCGCTGGAGGGTCGCAGTAACCTAGCTCTGGCTACAGGCTATGACGAGGATAATCCATTTTTGCTCTGTTGCGTTGTTACACCACTTTTAAGCAAAAGCCACAGCTGAGCTTTCACACTGGAAACAATTCACTTGAGCTGCAAGGGCTCATCATCAGTGGTTGAGGCTGGGACTCAGATCCCATCGCAATTCATCGCATTCGTACACCATCAACATCATATTGCACCCCCTGAAACCTAAACGGAAAAGATTCTTGTTTGGAAAAGGAGGGCACCGCGCGACTACATCTCTCATCTCAGCATCCCTATATATCCTGTGGAATTAGATAAGATAGATAGATAGCTTGTATGCGTCTACAAAGATTTTAACCGTTTTAAGGGTCTCCGTATGCTAAAGGAATATAAAGTTGGAGTTGTTTCTTCTAATTTCACCTCTCTCCTCGCATCCCATTCCGTCTCTCCTATTTTTTTTAAAAGAATAAGTTTTATACATTTCAGCCTCCAGCTTCTTGTTCATTCTTCAAGAGTCGTTTTCCCTTCTGGGGATTTTGGTGTTGGTCCTAAGCCTGACCTTATTTTCAAAAGGAGAAAATGCATGTACCTTCCAAAACCACAGTGTTTGTCCAAAACTTGAGGTCTTTCCTCCGCCGTGTTACCTACGAAAGTCACGCAAGATCAGATTGAGATAACTAACCATTTCTCCTAGAGAGTAGAAGGGGAAAGGAGAAACCCGACAAAGAATTTCCATCTTTAAACCTCTGGAGGAGTAATAGAAAATATTTTTTTCACTCAAGTTTACTTTACTCTGCTGCTTACATTCGGA
Organism: Dicranocentrus wangi; assembly: GCA_036850665.1. Taxonomy (NCBI): domain Eukaryota; kingdom Metazoa; phylum Arthropoda; class Collembola; order Entomobryomorpha; family Entomobryidae; genus Dicranocentrus; species Dicranocentrus wangi. Next base: position 32,678 of record JAANSN010001208.1, on the reverse strand, counting down.
AATATATATCCTGTCTTTTTGTAATCCTTTGATTTTGAGACCATGCCATATGCCATGCAGATGAGATGGAAGGAGTTTGGAGGGACATAAAAAGTTTTTTTCTTGGATTAAATAAAGCAAGTTTATAGAAGTTTTTTAATACTTTTTGGAAACGAGAATTTCATTAGATTTGATCCACCTGCATTCTACCTGCTCCACTTGCCCTTGAATGTACCTACTTGCAGGTCCTCCATGGAGAAGCAATGCACCAATTAGAACTAAAATGAAAGCTTAATTTCCGCCGTGAACAGAATTCCCCCCAGGGTGGAAGTGGAAGCCAGTAAATGCTGAAGGAAGGAATTTAATCATTATTGCCCTTTTCCTTACTCACATGCCGAAAATAGAAATAAAGATCAAAAATCACTTTGTGATCACTTCTCTCATTCTGGCTTAGGATGTGTGTGCCTCGGAGGGTTTGAAGCGGAGCTTGTGTGTATGTGTATGTGCATTTTTTGCTTTGTATTTCACTTCTCTTTAGGTATCCGCTTGCATACGCTCTTAACGCTCCACGAGCTTGTGATAGGATACGATCCAATGAAATTGCTATCATTTAAAAAGCTATTATTAACCCTGATTTAAGATAAAAGATAAAAGTTTGCCTCGGTCATATTTGTGGATGATGATCGTTCAATGGACTATGAAATGACGGCAATAATAGATATTATGCCGACAGGAGAGCACCATGATCATCTTCATCATCAATATGATCGAAATGGTAAAAGTTTCTATTATTTTGGGGGCTTGCGCTCGAAAAGTATTTTTCCGATCGGTTAATACGATAAATGGGATGATAGAGGAAATTGAGCCCAGAAGGGAGCTTCTCTCCGTACAAATATACGTTATAAATAATAATAACGTAGCGAAGCAAGTTGGCTTGTGCGTACGGATGTTGCTGTTGATTCCTGCATTGATTTAAGATTTTCCGGAGATAATCATCAAACTTCAATGATCAAGGAGATGATGTTCAAATGAGGACATGTATTCGGTCACTATACGTCATTCTCTTTTATTATTTTTTTCTCTCTTCAACTCATCATCCTCGTCTTCCCATTTGCAATGGGGGAACCGAACCCTCACGATTTGCAATCATGTGGCGAAACTTAGAAGATTTAAGAAAGAAAGACCCATGACCATTCTATTAGGACATGGTTTGGAGGACGGGCGGCGGTGGTGGTCAGATTGCTGGTTGGAATTCCTTAAAATCAATAGCTACTTTCAAGTTTCAAAGATATTTCGACCCCACTGGGGTCGCATAGTGGCAAAAAGAGAGTCCTCCTAAACCTCGTCGCAGCAGTCTGCCCATGAAGAAAAAATTACGAGTCTCATTTTGATCCACTGCAGTCAAATTCAAATTCGTCTTTATTTACGTATTAGTTGACATCATTCACAAAGGCAGTGATTATTCTGCCTGTCATAACTTTTACTCCTTTGATGTGTGTCAATGTGTAATAGTGTAATCATTGCAGTATTTGCATGTAGTAAGGTATCTGCTCATAAGTACAGAGGTTCTCCGGGACGCCACGTGCGACAAAATGCAATGGAATGTATGCCTTGATCAAAACCAAGATAATATTTAGAAAGCAGGAATAGAACTGGTAACTGGTTGGTTTCATTTACCGTCACGAGAACCAGCGTTACATTTTGCTTATATGTTTCTCCTCCGGAAGTCATGCTTTAGAATTCTTTCACTAAAGTTCAAAGACGTACCTGTTATTGATGCCGTCAAAATGAAGGCATGTGTGTTATCAAAGAAAGATGGAGTGACTGACAAGGAGGCATGTAGACTTTAGATTATAGTGAGTTTAATGAACGCGTGTGTTTCAAAATCAGTAAAACCCGAACAAGTATGTGTGCTTGTTTTCTTTTCTGAAGATACAAAAGAATCGCATCTACAAGACGATACAGCATGTAAACAATAATTTATTATTGCCTCTTATTTTGCGGTTACATCTCTCTCTCCACTTCTCTGTCCTCCGCGTCCAATCAATTTTGTCCCAACCAAGAATTAATCCTTCCTTACACTACTAAGTACTAAGTACGTATATGCCGTACTGTGTTTTGTTTATCACCAGTCGTACGAAATCCCTATATTACGTTATTGGGAAGAAGAAAGGAAGGCCACCGTAAATCAACACTGGCGCACAGGATATATATTATCCTTCCTTCTCTAGACCTAGGTCCTAGATGCATGTAAATTGCTAATTGAAGAAACGGATACAAAAGCCACACTCTGTGTGGTTTTAGTAGTGGTCATCCATGCAGCCACACCGCAGAAGCCGCAGCAGCATAACGAACAAGACTCACTCCCGTCAATCTCATCACCGTGATCACCAAGGCCAATCTAGGCTTTTCTGGTAATCAATGCGACTTAACCAATGTCGCCATCTCGTCTGTCCTCAAACTACACCGGCGGTGACGTGATGATTGCGCGATACGTGTGTGCTTCATTGGCAATGAGAATTTCCTCTTCTCTTCACAAGAACTTCAGCATCATACACGTAGATATGTATACACACATATTTCTGGTCTATTAACTGTACTTGTACTCCATGTTCCTCTGCAAGTTTTTAGTCAAAGTATCATATAAACACGCCAATATAAACAACCGCCCCAAGATACCAGTAAATTGTCACCAACTTTTATTGAGTCTCCATCAGTCGACATTTATTGAGGTGTAGACGAGCGTATAAATTAATTGGATCGTACACAAATTCGACATCTGCCTGGCACTCTGTGTATCTCTCCTTTATACGTGTCCAACAATAAGACAAAGGAGAACGAGATAAATAAATAAATAAAAATAACCAACAATTTTGTGGTGATGAGAATGAGAGTGGTGGCTACGTGCACTATCAAAGAATATGTACTTTTTTTTTACTTTTTTGCCTAGACACAAAACTCTTTTTTGATTAGCAGATATATTATGCCGAGTTAAAGAATGCACAATACATAGTCGAAGAAAGGATCGAAAACCCCCTAGTAAGCATGTGCAATGCGTTTACATACATACAATTACATACATGTGCAATGCGTATGCAATTATTGTGCTTTTCTCATTGTTAACCACTACTTATCATAATGTGAGGAAATATTTAACATTAACACCGGTGACCGGAGCTTAACGAAACTATTCCATCATTTTCCTAGACTATCGACTTTTGGGAAAATAAAGAGACATATCGCCGTTCTCATCATTTCTTCTACTATTCCTCCGACATGATTATACCTTTTTTGTGTAATGCAGCGAAGCATCATTTTATTATCTGGTCTGGGGGGATGGATAGAATGACGTTTGGTGATACTACCTGTAATAAACTTTTTTCTCGGTTTGCCATGGCATGGATGGTTTACGAGCAATTACTGGAGCTCTACCTTTTTCTTTTCTTCGAAAACTAATGCTATTGCCACTGACTGTCAATAATAATTCCAGCAATTTTATTACATCTGGTTTCGGTTCCGATAAGTAAGTAGACAACAACATGCGCATATATTCCATTACAATTTCAAGAAAGAAAATAATATTGAAGATTTGTTACCAGTTACTACTTCACTTCAATACTTCTTATACTTAGCTACTCCGCTCCGTGACAAGTGGAATGCACACACACGTTTAATGAGATACTCCACTGAACAAAATCATTATAATTTGCAGGTTTACGCATAATAACAAAACGATGCATGTGTTCAAACGAGAAAATAGGGTTGAGGGCTTCAAAAGTTTTCAATAAAATTGCACTAAGATGGTATACAATATTGGAGAAATCTATAAATTCATTTTTATATATCTCCGCTAAGAACATGCGTGTGATTGTGATCCATAAATAAAAAATTCTATTGGACTTTTGCTGTCAGGACAAGGATGAGATGGTCTACATTTACTGATTTATTCTGTAACCGGTGGGTAGAAAAGAATATAGAAACTGTAGCTCTCCTTTGTATACACACAAATCTACATTTCTGGAACCGACAAGCCAGGCGTTGCAGCAATTCACGAAGTCTTTTGTCCTGCAGGTTTTTCAGACCAATTCACAAACTTTATTCATTTTGTAGCAAACCAGCACTTACTTCAGATGCATCACTTCAGAATTCTTGGAAAAGGCAAACTCAAAAAGCTACTTCTTATATTACGAAAAGAGCATTTTACCAAACCAGAGAGGGTTCCCTTATCCCATGTGTCTGGCTGTGATATTGTGATGATATGGGTGAAAGAAATGCTACTAATGACAAAAGCGATCCAGCGATACATTATACCCCTTTAGTTGCAGTTCGATGTAACCCTTCCAGCTTAAATATCAGGTGCGTAAATTCTACAACCGAGCCACGTGGTACTCGATGCTCCTCCAATTCCCAACAGGCAGTCCTAACAAAACAAACCGACCTAGACATATCATGATACAATGGAATGTGCACTTTAACAATAACGCAATAATAAAAGTATGTGTTGTGCTGCGTGAACTTGTGTAGTGTGCAAAACCGAGGCTAGGTAGGCCTAATAATAGAGTCATGCGGTGTCCGTCCGTCGTCCGCTTTTTCGCTTGCTCGCTCGCTGCGCTACGATAGCTCAAGAACGCTGATGAGTTTCAGCTTGAACTTTACACAACGATTCTTTACCTCAACACCTAGTGTTACTTCAAAGATGAGCATACCGGAAGTGAGTCAAAAAAGGTCTCTGCACAGTTTTTTGCAGCATATCTCGACTACATATAGTATTGCATTTCTTGTATTCTTATCTCCGCCCGTAATGAGGACTCAAGGGGTGAAATGAATGACTTGACCTACGCAAAGGTCAAACCAATGTACCATTGTATCTCGCAAACGGATATGACTCTCTGAATTCTGTTTTCGCAGTTCTAGATAGCATTAGAGTGACATCGGGTGACCTTATGCAGGTCGGAGGTCAGAGGGCATTGCTATTCGTTATGCCTTTTCTATGAACTATCAGAGTTTTTATTTATATATAACGAGTACCGAAAACCTCGCAAAGCATAGGCAAATAAAGAAAGAGTGAATAGACCAGTTTGGTTGTCGCCCTATTCTCGACAAATTGATGTGAATTATGTGTACATGTAGCATCTCATCTCGCTCGCACCAAACTTATGTTCTCGGACGGAGTGCCTGTTTCCTCTAATTTATACGTAACAACAAGAAACAAGTTCGAGGTATAACGTACTTACTCTGGTTGGACTCGACTTGATCTGTGTCTGTGTCAAATAATATGGTACAGTACATGGTTTTGCTCAAAGTGCAAGTCAAGAATTCGTTATTAGTCTGGAATTGGAACTTCACTTGCTCACTACCTATTACCTATAAAAGGAACTATACGCACCAAAGTACCATCTATTGAAATAGAGAAATTATTAATGCATCTCCGAACAATACCTTTCAAACCTTTTGAACCTCATGATGTAAACGCATTTAATAGTGGCCACATGCACATACGTTTTTGTTCCCAATGAAAGGTTATTTTAGCCACAGTCCCATTTTTCATTTTGTTCCATTCCGTTTTCCGTTTGAAATGAAACAGATGAAACTTGTTTTGGAGTGCTCTGCTCTCTATCTTCTTGTGATCAAGATTATATTATATTAGGTACGGGATGTGCGCATTCCCGTAGCCATAAACGGTTGTCTTCTTATCCTAGAGCCCTCCGGACCTACCCTGACTTTCAAACTTGGTTAAAGAAATAGCTGATATTGATTTACTTTTTTCTATAAAGGACCATCACCGTTGAGAAATTGAATTTTTCCTATTTACGCGTTTGACTTACAAGTTTGAGCTTTCCTAGTTAGGAACAAGCTTCAGCGATCATTACTTTTGCCTTGAATCATTAAATAATAAATAATGAAGAAGAAGAGAGTTTAGTTAGGATGGGATGGGAAGGGTACGGTATTCGTCAGGAGGGTTAGGATCAATGGATCTGGTAAAGGGTCGAACAGGGCATCACTTTACCCTTTAGACAAAAGCAATTAAGAAATAAAATCAACGTGGAAAACCAATCCCTGTGTGGTGTGCATTTAATATTATGCAACCCATGTGTGGTACGGTGCGAGAAACTCTTGGCATAGGCATGTATGTAACACTAACGATTACCGTCCACCAGGGTAGAAATATCCCATACAATACTCATATTACCAAGGAACTACTTACAGACTACAGAACACTCAAGAAAAAGGCATCATCATAATATGATGAGCACCACCATCATCTCACTATTTTTTTTACTTTCATATCACCCAATTTCAGGGTAGGGCACCTCCAGTCGGCAGTCGATACCTTAGAATCCAATTAAAACTCAAATTTCAGCAACTCTAGGTTTTGAACACTATTAGAACGCAACTCCAAGGCAGTTTTTAAATGTGTTTAAAACCTCTTGTAACAAGTAAAATGTGTCTTATTTAAGTGTCTTGTGTACCTTTAGCCTCCAAATTCATGCTCGGTTGGGAAAGGTTGGGTTAAACAACCTATCCCAACCGAACATGTTTATGGAGACGAAGGGTACCCAAGACCCTTAAATAAGGCACATTTTACTGTTACAAGAGGCGAGGATTTTCATAACAGTCTTAGAGTTGCTGAGACTTGAGTTTTGGATCTGTGAAAATTGAGATTGAGAAGGGGAGGCTGGGGAGAACTTGAGAGTGACTTGAGGGTGCTGTAGATCATGCCATGTTATGCGTATATGTAGGTATATTTCTTGTTTTGGGATTTGGGATGCTAATGATTGATGAATGGAAGATGGGTACTTGCACATAATGTGATTTTGTGCCTGACATGAGAGAAGCACGAAGCACTCTACAGGCAAGTAAGTCCAAAAGAACTATGCACTAGGTAATCATAAAAGACTCTGAAACCACTGCTGATGAAATTGAGTGGATTTTCTTTCAATCTACAATTACTTATTGCTGTACATTGAAACATACCCGCGATAAAATACTCGGAGCGGAGAAGACGTTTAAAAGTACAGTTCAGATTTTCGTAGTAGAGGTTTTCTTGGTTCACATTAACTAAGGAATGAAATGAATTGTACACTGGGGGTAGAGCAAAAGAAACGGAAAGGCGAAACTAGGATGGGTGGTGTGGTAGCTAATACCGGGTAGGGGTAACCAGGTATTAAACAATGTGGGAACAAACGCTCACTCTAACTAAAGAATACCTTTACTTATATTAATCAATCCAATAAAAGATGAAAAAACTAATTCGTATCACTTAATTCTTATGTATTATCGTATCGTTAGAATTTCTTTCCCAAAACACTGGCTTAAACACATGTATAACATACTGATTTGTGAGATTCACACGCTTGATTTGATGTAGATGCAGATGCAAAGATGCAATGCGTTATGCAGCTATCTTTCAATCACATCATACCATAGGCATACACAACTTGTTACATCATCTAAGCATCACGTCTTCATTCCTCGATCATCTATTCCTGAATCTCTCTATCGCTACTGGTTGTTGAATGCCGTCGCGCGCGACTTTGCCACAGAACATTAACGTTGCCCAGTTTCATGTACCTGCTAGATACCAGCGTTGCTTGACTTGAAGGGAAGGTGCGAAACTGCTACCACCATTTCTACCTGTGCCCAATACAACACCATTGGTGGCTTTTTTGTCTCTGGTTCAAGTTGAAAGACGCAGTGTGTGAGCGTTCTTACAAAAGAAAGCGGATTCCATTGCCCCTCATTCTCATGTCAGTTTTGCAGGGTCAGGACAGATCCTTGCTTTGATACTATTAATGTAAAAACAGAAAACTGGTACATTTCATATTTATAAATTGTTAGTGAATATGAATGTACAGGATTATTTTGACTTGAATTGAAATAACTAGTTCAGTAGGGGAAGTTACGCTGCTGGCGTTATGCCGCCCGCTGCGCGCATGAAATTCTTCCTATGGTGTGTAACCAACAAACTCCACAACCACAAACCTTACAAAATGCTTTATATTCCGAGAAATCGAACTGAATTATCTAATCAATATTAAGATAAATGAGTTGCAGTCAAGTCAAAAACTCACCTGATGAGAAGGATATATACGGATAAGGATACATGGAGCTGAACTCGTGTCGGGTCTCATATACTCGACTAACTCGACGTGCGGTGTTTATAATAACGAAGTCGACGGTATAAAGTTACTACCTATATTTATTCCTAAACCTTGAATGCCAATATGACTTCGCTGAAATGATTCAGTTCAGATCCACGTCATATATTCAGCATTGTGCCAAGACCAAGGATTACACATTTCAACAAAGTCAGACCGTGTCCTTAATTCCCTGTATAATATTTTGGCTTGATTTGAGTTTCAATGATATTAATATTCATATTGCTTCATACGACGAGGTATTAATTAGGATATGCTGTGCCTTAAATCCGAGTTTTGTCGATCCGTCAAGTCGTATGCGTATTGTAATTGTAAATGGAATATACCACTACACCACCACAAACTTTCATCTAAAAGCTTCTTTTCCAGTCCAGGCTGGGTAGGTAGGTTTTCAAGTTTCCAGTTAAGAGACATGGGAAAATCCCAACGAGTATTTATTCTTCGGGTAATTGTAATTTACTCTTCAAAGCAAGAGATTACACGGTCCTGATCAGACTTGGAGAGAGCAGAGGGTAGTCTGGTGACATTGAGATATGATATGAGGCTCTGGTATTTCCTTTCATCTCTATTGAAATGCCAAATACGAACAGTTGCGTGATTCCAGGGCTAAAAATGGCTTTTGGATCTTTTGTTTAAAAGCATCTTGTACGATAAACAATCTCATCGTCAGTAGGGAACTAAAGTCACTAATCCGAAATCTTGAGGTCTATAGTGCAACGCGCAACCTGCTTCACGCATGGTTTTGTTAGTAAAAAAAGAATGCATGCCCTTGAGAATTTTCCATCCGCTCGTATCAGCAATTATACTCATGAATGAGATAAACATGAAAGTTCTACCTTATTAATGTTTGTCTTTTTCGGTTTTCAGGGCCATCTTATCATATCACCCATTTAACTCAACGTTTATTCGTGTATTAAAAATTCCATGCAGAAATACTAAATATGACTAAGAATGACTAAAATATGTGCATAATTTAAATTTTCCAGATGATTTTCACCTCTTCTTCGGAATATCTTAACGCGGCAACCAGAGGACGAGCATACTTTCATCGCGTACAGATCGTCTTGCCAGCGACCTGGGACTCTCGAGCTTGTGGGAAAATGTTGCCGGCATCGTACACCAGTGCGAGCAGTGTGGGTGAGTCCCATTTCCAGATAGACGGAGAGCATCCAATTTTCGGTCAAAATCCATGGACTCAACAGTCCCGAGGATGTGGACAGCAAGGAGACAAGATTCATGTGGGATTTCAGTATGTTATGGGATACAACGATACAAACGACGTGGCATCATTTCCCGGTACGTTTCTAGTCGTAGAAGGCAGCTAAAATACTCGTGAGCTGAACGTTGAGCATTAAGGCCAACCGAAAGTTCCACTTTTGCAATTGTGCCTATTATTGTAAGCTTAGTCTGCACATCCTTTAATTGAACTCGCTTTTACCATACAGCTAACTACTGCTAATTAGTGAAACGGCACTTTCACAACAAAAAACGGGCATTTTTTTGCACGCCGTTGGTCTTGCAGAGCAATTAATTTCTCCAGGTGGTGAGCAACTCTGGTATTTTGCTTGAGTACGGAAAATCATGAAAGAATCTTGTTAGCAGTACATTCTCATTAAAGTTGGAATGGTGCGTCGTTATTATGTTGTACCCTAGTGAAATAACAAAAAGGCATAGAGGGAGTTGTGTTATTGCCGTATTTCAGATAATCAAAAAGTGTAGTATGTAGTGGGCTATTGCCAATTTCATTCAGCCTGGTTTAAGTATACGCCCGCTTTTAATCGAGATGTTATTCTGATTTCTGCATAGAATTTGAATTTGAATTATCAAAAGAATAGAATGGGATAAATGAAATTCATTTGACAAGCGAATTTAGGAAATACCTAAGCTATACACTAGTGGTAGAATGTAGCGTATTTTTATGACTCTCTCGTGAGAAACTTCGATTAAGAAAAAAACATTAAACAATAGTAATGTTAATGTTATCCTCTCGAGATTCTTCTCCAAAAAATCCGCTGTCCTTTGCTTCGTTGTTCTGTTTCCTACTTTCCTACCGCTAAATATTCCATTCCTTATTCCTAATATTTTTTGCAAATATTAATAATAATTATTGGTCGAGCGAGGGAGAAAGTTAAAATAGTTGCTTAGAATGACTACTAATCACTAATCACTTTACTTGTGGGTATGCACTTGAAATGGCAATGTGACACAAATATACATATAGTATAGGTATCCATATAGGATCCTTAAGTTCATGTATGTCCGCCATTGACCAATCTTTCAACCAAACCAAGACCACTGAGCTGAGACCACTGACAATTATCAATCCATATAATTTTAAAAATTGATGCATCATTATGATCAATATAATAATATGCCCGTCTATTTTAGCGCTGCGAAAAATAAAACAACTAAATACCTATGTATACAGTATACAGATAATTTACATAAAACCCCGAGTTTTCCAATTGTGCTTCTAAAACCTCCTAAAAACCTTGTTTTTCTCCTTTCTTTGTCTGCGGTTCCCACTTTCCTCCCAGCCGCAGCCTTCAAAAGTTTCGTTCCCAGCTAAAACAAAAGTTATGGGTAAGGAATTGTGTATGAAGAAATATTGAAAGGGAACGAAGGGTACACACATTGTCAAAGTGTACGTTATACATCTTACGTATGCATTATGCATGGAAGAATGAAAAAAGTTAAAGAAAACGTGTGGTGTGGAGTTCTCAGTGGTGGGGTGGGACACACGTTCTAGTTCAAGTGGAAAGTGGAACTACAAACAACTGCAACTGCTACAAAACGCTGCGCTGGCATCTGGCATCTCGTTATGCCTGTTCTTACTTTCTTACCACTTTCGGTTCATTGCGAATAAACATTTTCCAACTGTATTATAATCCACAAAATAAATCCTGATGTCCTGACTGTCCCTTACTTTTTAACTTGTGCTGCTGCTGCGGAATAAATGCTCATACTTATGTGTACACACACTGCCAGGAAAAACTGACTTTCTTCACTAGATTAAGTAATATTTTCACGTACATACTTACCTACCTATATATCAGTTTCAATTAGTCTAAAACAGAACTGATTGAGAAATAACTTGGTGTTAATCCCTATTGGGGTAATGTGGACTTGTAGACTAGGTATATAAAAACCAAAGGTAAAATAAAAACTATGAGAAAAAAAGCTTGCGCGAATTGCACTTTGCTTAAAACAGCCTTGCAGACTAATTGAAACTGATATTACCTTGTGTACGTGAAGTATGTATGGACGAGGGTGCATGTGGTAGCAACTAACAAATACCAATGAACTCCCTTATATAGTTTTTAAAAAATGCATTCATAGATAAGAACATGACAAGCAACAAAAAGGCTATTGCTTTTTACCTGTGCCAAAACGGTTTTACTGAATTTACATTTCGTTTCTCGATTTATCCTCCTACAGAGCGGGCCTTTGTTCACGAGTGGGCAAAATTCCGGTATGGTGTTTTCGAAGAAATTGGATTTGATGGTGATCCCATTTACCCGACAAGCTACTTTGCTGAAGATACAAACCCAGGGTATGGAAACGGCCGGAGTTCATCGTCAGGAGTGGAGAAGAGGCCCACATCCTGTACAAATCGACCACTACAAGGGAGCTGGTATGTTTTAGTTAGAAGCTTACTATTAATCCAACATAGTTGTAATCCAATCAAGATAAGTTTTGAATTTGCCTTGCGCCACACATCTACAAAATTTGAACGCGATGTGGAATCCAGTTAGTTTCATTCCATTTGTGATCCCGGGCAGCATATGAATATCAAGGATTATCGCCGCCGTTCCATAGGAAAATCTAATCAACACCAGAGATTCAAGACCGAGTCAGTGAGACCTTACCTCACTGTTCATTTTTATTTCGCTAATATCACTTAAAACTACGCACGGAGAGGGCTTCTTCCGTACGAAATTGTCGACAAGAAAAGAAAACTTGTTAATGCTATGCTGATGTTGAGGACTAAGTATTTCCGAGGGCAATACTGAACCCCCTTGCGTATTAAATAAACAAGTAGTAGGATGCCAGTAGTAGGAGGATAGTATGCTTGTAACCACTATTTGGTAAGCTTAGTTAGTATAATAATTGGCATTTCAACAAGAAGGCGGGTATCTCCCTAAAATGACCATTTTTCCATCTCCATTTTTGCATCCAATCTAATTTTTCCATTGTAACCCAAACAAAAATCATCGTATCCAAATGTCGTCATCATCATCACCCTCAGTCTACATACATACATTGCCAAGTGATAATGTTTACTCTGATATACGCTATACATGGGTACATAGTTAGTAGTTTGCCGTTTTGCGTAATGTTCCCTTTTACTCATATTTTTTACTTTACGTTTCCTCACATGTAAACTGGGGGAGTACATGTATATAGTGTGTTGTGTGGGGAATATCGTTGTTCTAATGTTAACAACACATCTCAGCTTGTGTATAAGCAACTGGCTGTGAGTATGCAGGGTTCCAGAGAAAGCAGTTATAGCTTTTCTCCAACACAACATAGTGAAATAGGCTCATTATCGTTGCTGCGTGTAAAAAGTGGGATATTTGCTGATATGATGATAATGATGGTAGCAAACGTGTTCACTTTTACGTACTACATGTGGGTTTTATCTGAAATTTACCCTGGAGTGGCGCATGAAAGGGACAAAATGATGGTAATAAAAGCAAAACTAAGCGTGAGTTAGATACGACATGGGCGACGTATAGGCTCATGCTATGCAAGGCAAAGAAGAAGGCATCGTCCATCGTCCATCAAGTGCGCTCTAGAAATTGCGTTTTTGAACCCCTGCGTGTATATTAGCCTTTCTGTTCCAAATTCATAAGTACCTTCCGTCGCTTGCAGTTATATGCAATGTACAATGTACACATGTATATGATTATTTATCGATGTAATATTGCAATACAATTATAATCACGAAGTGGAAGATTAAGATGATTAAATACGAGTGAAAATGAAATTTTTAATTTCAACGCTTTGGCTTTGATGTGTAGTTCACTATTCAGGTCCCCTTCATATGCATAGAGGAATTAAAGTAGTATGAGTTCATAAGCTTCTGTATGATGATGGATGATGACAAAAGTGATCTGTATGATGGTGATCTTGTGAATGTTTACTACGTACTTCGTACTTTAAAGCTTATCAGAAGAAACAAAACATTTTCTCTGCATGTGCTGCTGTGAATGTGAATAATGTGTCAGTCAGTCAGTGTAGGTATTATGTCATGTCATACATACAGCATATATTATATATAACAAATTGTTGTATGCTAATGGTATGGTAAGCATGCTTTCCAGATCCTCTGTTGTATCCCACTTGAGGTTGACAAAGACTAGACTGGCATTATAATATTTTGTGAGCATGTATAAAAGCAGAACAAGCGAGAATAGAACTGAGGGATAGAACAGTTATGTACAAAAACGTTACTTCAAAATGGCACGCTGCAAACTATGCGCCGAAGTTACAGTATACACTGACAATTTAATGTCTACTAAACATCCCAAAGCAATACCAGTGTGCGTGGTACTGTGTGTGTACTCCGTGTACTGTACACGATAATAATGTTAAATCCGGAATTGTGAACTGAGCTGAGGCACTTGTGGTAATGTGGTGCTCATGTTGAAATAGATTAGAATGGGAAGTAGGATGATTGATTAGATGTGCGATGTTATACGATTCTCGCAATCTCCACCAAACAAAAATTGTGGTGTCCATCCAGATCCATTTATTTCAGTTGTATTGACTTCTGGACATGACGTATTCAGATTTGCTATGATTTAAATGATTTTAAGAATAAGATATATGTAATCTATAAAATGAATTGATGTCATACGACCAAAATGCTTCTTTTAGGACTGGAGAGTGTGGCAAAGAAAGCAATGCGCCCCACCATCAGTCTCAGTACAACCATCTCCAACACCAGTATAATCCATACGCTTCATCCGCTCAGTCACCGGCTTCGTCGGGAGAGAGCAATGATCGCTCCGGAGCCAATTGCGTCTTCATCCCATTCCTCAGTGACAACAGGAACATTACCAGCTCGATAATGTCGTACCCTCATCTCCGCAACGTGAAATCCTTCTGCGACTCGACGACCCATAACCGCCATGCCCCAACTAAACACAATTTTCTTTGTGACCAGTTGTCCGTATCGGAAGTTATCTACTCGCATCCTGATTTCCAAAACATCACCTCATTCTCCAGGTACGTATTAGTTGTGACTCCAATCAAGTAACACAGGAAGGTTCGATATATACTTAATACGGACGGACACACTTAACATTGACAATGACCAGATGCACCGGATCTGCAGGTTTTATTTGCTAGTCATGCTCATTCTCATGTGGCATATCGCTTCGTCCTGCCGCGTATTATAGTAATTCGCCTACATTGTTCACGCGAATACACTTGATTTGTTTGTTGCATGGTTCATATTTCAATCTATTTGCTTCCTTCCTGAAAACAAGGCAGAGGCAGGATAGGGAGTAACAAACTATACACAAATCTTTAGGAGCTCGAGCTCCCCAATCGAGCTCCACACTTTCTTTTATTCTTTTCTTCCTGTTTTCTCCTCGTTTCTTCTGAAAATGTGTATAGTAGAGCCTTATTGTCTTAGACTCTACTCTAGTCTCATTACGTAACAACGACCTTTAAGATACATAATACGTAAGGACTTTGTCTTTCTCACTCCAGCTCCACTAAAGTTACTTTTTACTTTCCACGCGGTCACCCCAGCATTTCGAATGAGCGTGAAGCGAGACTATTTCTCAGTGGACAATAACAGGAAAATGAGCACAAAGTCATTTTAAGAGGGGTACACATATTGACGACACCCTCCCCTGCTTGACAAGTGGAAAAATGTAAAACGTGGGAAAGAGAGACCAAGTGTATAATATGTCAGCATTTTTCTACTAATTAAGTTTTCTCCTCGTTTCCCCATGACATGAAGTGCATGCAGCATGCATTTCCTCATTAGATTGGAACTAGTAATGTGATCATGATGGAAATTACGTAGCTAAAAGCCATATAGACGCTTTATAAGACGCCATTATTGACGTCATCAATGTCCTCTCTAGGTCCAGTGTGTCGAATTATGGAATAAATAAAAGAAATGAAACTGCAATTACGGAGCCGTAATCACAGCTATTAATTACACAATCAGACATACTTCACTGTCTATAGTTGCAACTTTAACTAGAATGGACATTTTCCGTCTATATTGCAGGGGCTTATACATTAGACATTACTATACCCATTGTCTACACTGCAACTATAGCCATATTAGCCATACTAGACATTCTTATAAGAAACCATTATAGACTGGTGCTAGAACACTATGAGTGCGCAATTTAAAAGCGTTACAGACAGACAGACAGTTAGACGGACGGCCTGGGGTACATAATAAGCTCGCTTATAGTACGCAGCGAGCTAATAATGGAGTATATATATATGTACAATGTAAGATTTAGAGGTTAAAAGAGGGTGAATTTGCAGTATTTTAAAGAGTCAGCTATATCAAATACCTACATACATGCACTTGCACTTCTTGATGATATGATTATGATATGATTATTGTGTCATTGTAATCATTGGCTACTTATGTCTCCCTTTTTCAATATACGTTAGATGGGCCATTCGATTAAATTAATTGTATTGTGTGTCGTATATTGCGTTGATTAGGAACGTGCGCGGCGTCGCACCTGAATTCATCATCAAGCAACTCACGACGCCAAGATTTGTTTTGATGGTGGAGGAAACCGGAAACATGAACTTAAGGGTAAGTAGCTTTCTAAGTTCCGTTCCCTATTCTTGAAATTAACGAAAACGAAAACTACGAAATGTATTTCCATTTACATGTTTAATTAGAAGTTTTGCCCAGATTTAAATACTGTTTTCACTTCAACGAGTCTACCTTTAAAGTGTTTTCTATAAAACTTGTTGAAATATGTTGGAAGGGTGTTAATTTCCATAGCTTGGGTGCTGTAAAATTGCGCACAGAATAAAATGATATGCCTATATGTGTAGATCGTCTATAGAATTTTCCAGACTGGATTGTCATATTTATATTTACAAATTTGGGCTTGTTCGAAAGTGCAACTCATGCGGCTCATTTCTGCTGACCCCGCTGGTCCGATTTTTATGTCTACGTACTACGTTGTGGCAAGGAGCTTTCTGAATTATGATTGGGTCCTAGCACCAATGTTGACTAGATGATGTGAAGGGTGAAGAGGTAGACAAGCTACAATGCGAGATGTGCTTGTTAGTGCTATATTATGGATTATGGAAGATGGGGATGTGTACATTTCTTTCACTCCCAATAATTGTTGACTATCCTGTTAGCGTATTTTACTAATTTTTTGGCATTTGTGATTGTGTTTTCCGCAGGATGTGTGGAAGTATTTGAAGCTGGCGATCCGTAAATTTATAAAGTACGACTTGCCCACAGGGACTCAAATTGGATTAATGACAGTGGGCTCCGACATTCGGATTCTGGCAAACATGACATCCTTGGATGAGAGCCTGAGAGGAATCGTCGCAGAAAAGTTGCCCAACTATCCAAACATTGAGACAGGGTCTTTGTCGCTCCGCAAAGGAATCAGTCAGGCTATCAATGTAATGCGATAAACTTGTTAATTCACTACATAGTACATAGTAATGCCTTCACAGAACAGACGTACTCAAGTCTCAAACAGATACAGAGCACGTCTAGTCTGTTTCTGTTCTGGTTTTACAAACATTCGTATCTGTTTTACTTTCTCCGGACTCTTATATTCACAAGCCATGTATCCTCAATCCTCCCCTTCCCTCAGTCCTTTCGTAATTTCGACATATCAGGATCTGTGCTAGAAATGGTTATTGTGATAAACATTCGTATCTGTTTTACTTTCTCCGGACTCTTATATTCACAAGCCATGTATCCTCAATCCTCCCCTTCCCTCAGTCCTTTCGTAATTTCGACATATCAGGATCTGTGCAAGAAATGGTTATTGTGACCACGCCGTTTACATTAGATTTGCCCTTACGCACGCTTGCACATCTGGTTTCCTAAGAACTAGAAGTGAGTAAAAATAGGAAACAAACAGCAAGCGCATTTTTATTACTTTATTCTGATGAGAGTCACTGATGATACTCACCATGGGTCTAATAAAAGGGTCCACAAAACCAAACCAGTTAGCTTAGAGCTTTTCTTACTGCAAGTCCGTAGTTGTGTTCGCGACTCTCATCGTCCAAGTCCACGTTCATCAGATCCTAGCTGACCCAGAGAGTATATGAGAAGAAGTTAACCCAGTAGTAATCAAATAAGGCAAATTGTCTCACCCCCACCCCTCCTTTTTTTCTTGTATAATTCAATCATTCTTATAACTGGGTAAGCATACGCAATGCTGGTTCCCCCGATGATCATAATAGGTCTACCTACGTACGCACGCCATGAGTCATTATGTAAACATGTGTTTGTGTTTGTTCCACAGATGCTGAAATGGAATAATCAACGCGTGGCCGGCTCGGTAATTATTCTTATAAGCCAAGGGAGTATTTCACCACTCGATTTGGAAACATCAGTTCATCTGCTTCGCCAAGAGGAAATTTCCATTGCCACTATTGAATATCCTTCGATTGGAGATGGCAAGATTTCCTTCTTGTCGCAAGCAACCCGTAGTCCACACTATACAATTCGAGAGACCGGAGTTGGAACAATGTCCCACATGTCCACCTACATTCAACTTGTGAATTCAATGATGGAAATTCAACGCTTTTTCACCAAGCGTATTGCTCCGAAATGGCCCACCTTGGTAAGTGGCATGCTTTTATCATATAACTTTGATGTCCTTCTTTGATCCATTTTCACCAAAGCAAACGTGGTGTGGACAGTTGGACAGTGGACGCCCTGGGTTGAATTTGACCTCAATCGGGTCACGGGGGTCGGGGTGGTATTCACAAATGTGTCGCATGCTTTTTAGATAGCAAAAACATTTTATTATACATTGTAATAATGTTTTTTGCCGACCGTAGTACCAAACTCGCGACTCCCAATAGTCCCACCTAACAATTGAGTGATTGTTTTTTCATGATTTCTTGGTCCGAGAAATATATATGCAAAATCCGTATTCTGATTTTTGCTGTTGTAAACAGGTTCATCAAGAAGAGTTCAAAGGCGATGCCCCATCTTTCGTCGAATCGTCTTTCAGTTTTGATGCTTCTCAAGCACCAGCCGAGTTCTACATCTACATTCCCAATCCCATTGATCCAAAGGTGAATAAAGTCGAGCTAACAAGCCCATCTGGAACGCGCTTCACAGACCAGTTGTCCCTGCTCCATGACATAAACGTAATCAAAATCGACGCAATTATTGATCAACCTGGTAAGTATCAAGTATCCGTATCAGTTCCACACTTACATGATACTCATAATAGTAGTCCTCAACACATCACCATCACACGAAAATCAACCTGCCTTGACTCTTGCCATCCTGGGTTTGACGAACAAAGAAAAGAGAGTCTAGCGAGGGATGATAATGTGGTTGTTTCTAATTTGAAAAAAACCATTACTATTATACTTGTAAAAACGTGAATGAGTGAATATAAAGAGTAATCCATCTAAAAGGATTCACGAAAACTTTAGATGTCAAAAATTAATTACAAGCTTTAATTAAATAATTCTTGAGGCACCGAAAATCATTTGATCTTCGTTTGATTTTCTAATGACACATTAGTCATGCCCTAGTCAGTTCACTCACATTATACCTAAATCAAGAGCTATTGTAGAATTTGGTATGATGTATTCAACTTACAATTAGTCATACTGTGCAATATGCACGCATACGCAATACGCATTAATAGTACATGCATTCTTGTTTGTTGTAATGCTCATTCTGCAATGCGCGATGAGGACTTCTAAAGTTGTACTTATATCGTATTAATCGTATTCTTTCAGGAATATGGCGTTATCGTATTGAGCGACTGGGTGATAGTCACCAGTCTCATTTTGTTCAAGTGGTGACAAGCACAACTGTTGCCAGTGCCTCGGATGAGTTCTCCGTCAGGTTGTTTTCGAACGTCGAAGAGACGCGAGCCGTGAACTTGAGCCAGATGCCGTTGATATTGTATGCGGAGGTATTTCGCGGAATGAGCCCGGTCTTGGATGCTGATGTGGAGGCTACAATTGTGTCTGGCACCGTTAAGTGGAATGTTAGGTTGTTCGACGGTGGAAATGGTGGTAAGCATATAATTAATATAGATATTTCAAGATCAGAGACGATTAGAACTTAAAAATGATACAGTGACTTTGATACAAATAATATGTATTTTAATTGATATTTTAGACCCGGATCTCACCCGCGGGGATGGCATATACTCCCGTTATGTAATTCCACCTGCATCCATCCAATCTACAAACATAGAAATCACGGTTAAGGTGAAAACTTCTCCGTACCACACCAAGTTCGTGGGAATGGATTCAATGACGGGTAGTGGTCCGTCCGGTAACTCTCCATCATCTTCCTCCGCATATGGGCGGAAGAGATATGTGGAGCCCTGTTGTGGCAGCCGAATGGTACCAGATTGGATGGCACTCAAGACGATGTCGTACAATGAACGAGTGGTGGACTCATATACCGTAAAAGTCAGTCACGCGAAAACGTCTGAGTTCTATCGTCCCGCACGGATCGGTGATTTACGAATAGTTCATCAGTACGACCAAGAAGTAACTCTTAGCTTCACTGCACCCGGGGAAGACTTCGATCACAAGACAGCTCGTAGCTACCAAGTGTTCTATAGGCGCTCTTTGGACTCGAACCCTGTCCCTAAAGAACCCTTCATTGCCGGCGACTCACCAGCAGGGTCTCAGCTTAACGTGACAATCACTGTTCCAGATCGAGGAATCTTCTACCTGAATGTTATTGCAACTGACCATTACGGCAAAACTAGCAAGACATCCAATACGGTCCAGTTTCGTGCAGAGCATCCTTTGCCGGTGCCGAATTCGGGAAGCACGCAAAAGCAGACAGACACAGTTTCGTCACGAGCAAGTGGGGAGGAAGGCAAGTTGAGCTCAACGGATATCGTTTTGATTGTGGTTGGCGTTGTGGGGTTTCTCGTGCTGGTTGCTCTAATCATCCTCATCTGCATTTACTGCCGCCGCAGAGGAACCAAGGGGATGGGATCTACCGAAACAAAAATTTCTACCATTTCAGATAACAAAGCACCAATCCACTGGTCCGCCAGTCAGTTGCTCAACGAGCACGAAAAGAGACAGAGTATCTACGTGCAGAGCTCACATAGCACAAGCCAACAGGGGAGTCACGGGGCAGACAGTCAAGGTGGTGGAGGCTCAGGTGGGCAGCAACACACGCATCATCACAATTTCAACGGAAGTCCAGGTTCCTCGACCCGCTCCTTTCGGTCCATCAGCGAGAACGCTAGGAAAACCAGCGTAGACTATGAGAGCTGCTCGTCGGACCCAACCATGAGATCCATGAAGGGACCTACAGACTACGAGACGCCAATTGAAAGTGACCAAGAAAACTATCGCACCATTGACAGTTATTCCGGTGTTCCGTACCGAGGGCCACCTCCATCATATGCTCCACGAATTAGTGGAGCTCCCTATCACAACCAATTTCATCAAAACATTCCCGTCAACTCTACAAATAACAGTAGTCACATGCAGTACAATCCCAATATTCAGGGGTCCCTAACTTCGGTGAACAGCAAACGACGCAATATTACCATGGTCTAAGCGTTGCCTAAATATAGTATGCCAACAATTCATATATTTAGCAAACCACGTATTTAGACAAAAAAATGGATACTGGTTGTCTAATCCAGCCTGAAGGGTTGGTGGTGACCGACCCTCAAACTGGATTTGATGACCAATGCATAGTTCATAGTTTTCATTTTATTTCATATACATGTCACTCACTTGCCATGACGCATTTTCTTTACTGAAAATGCCAGGTTCTCCGTGGTCTCGTATTTACCAGGCTGTCTGTCCTGTCGTCCCTTTCATCCAGCCAGACAAAATGCTGGAACTCTTACCATTAAGCTAAGTCATTATAAATGTCAGTCATCATTATTGTCTCGTATAATTAAGAGTAAATAATTCTCTTTGAAATAAAGAATGAACATTCTAGGCTATTGATGTATATGAATTCCAATCCTAGATTCTACTACGTTTGGAACACCCTGAGTCAACTCCATGGATAATCCCGTGATAAATTGTAGGGTCAGTAGTAGGGTGGGGAAATTTGATCGAGAGGTCACTTATGGAATTTAGGGTCGCGCGATACCTCGATCGAAAGCTATGGTCCTCAAAAGAATAAGAATATGCTGGAATTTAGTTACGGAAACCCTCCTCAGGGGAATTATTGACCCTATTCGGTATATATTTTGTATATACATATGAAAGTAAAAAAACTTCAATTTGAACATTTATCTCATCAATTGAGACATTACTTAAAGTACTCATTTTTACAGAATGTATACACAATAGGGTAAATAGTTCCTCTCAGGAAGGTTTCCGAAACTAAATTCCAGCATATTCTTATTCTTGAGGACCATAGCTTCAATCGAGGTATCGTGCGTCCCTAAATTCCAGTTCGTCATCTTCGCTTTCCTTGTCATGTTGAAATCCCAAACCTCTAGCTATAGCAAGTTAGTTATGTTATGATGATGATAAGTGCGTATTCTGTATAAACAGTGTTCATTTCCTTGTGTAGAAACAAGTCAGACAAATATAGGAGAGTTTCTATCTGAAAATATTTAAAGAAGAGTAAGGAAGAATATGTAATAAATGTAGGTTCATGGGTCGGACTATGTAGCTCCTTTTGGGGTTCCGCCCGCGCCGAAGCGATTTATAGCACCTATGCTGTAGCATAAAGTTTCCCATGTATTTCGTCTATGCTGTAGCATTGGATTAGGTTAGGGATACAAGTGCTGTCAGTAGTATAAATGAACAACAAAAACTTGTGTGGCATAGGTAGCTCACATTCTAATTTGTGCTATAAGTCGCACCAGTACGGGCGAAACCCCAATAGTTAGTTAGCGGAGCTAGTCCGACCTGTTCCTGACTAAAATTGTACTTACACTCAAATATATTGATTATTTATTGCTACTTATCTGTGTATCGAAGTATCCAGAATTTGAACACTGAATTATCTCGGTGAATTATCTGTAAATTCATAAGAATATAATATATACCTATGGTTCTTCATAATGTACTCGCACGAGTAGCTCAACGTGATTGTGTACATATTTCTATACGATGATCTATGATAGTAAGCTGGTAACTGACGCTAAAAATGAGAAAGTTATTTCCTACGGAGGTATTGACATACTATAGGCGAATAGTACAGTTGGTGTGAAATGCGTGTGTTTGTAAGTGCATACCTAGCCTATGTGAAATATTCAGTTTGTACGAATTTTTTAAGTAATGACTAGGACTATAAGGGGTTTTTTTAAAAGCTTATTTTAACAAACATTGAAATTGCATGATAGCTATATGTCGCTTCCAATTTTAGACTCATTAGAACTTGAACACGTTACATAAGTAACGAAAACGAACTACAATTCTAGTACATTTTACATCATACGACTCAGCGTGTTAGATTCGGTTTAAATTCCAGAATATAATTTCACCCTACGTACTTACAAATAATATCAGCGTATCTAAAAGCTATGCGTCAAGATTCACTTTTTTACACTTCCTAGGTCTATATAATACCTATGTAATTTTATGTGTGGGGAGATAGATTCGGGATTTTGCGTTGACCTAACCACTTGCTTATAAATTCCATATAATTCCAAATTATTGTGTCATTGGAGGATCAGTAACCACACCAAGTTTCCGACTTTGCCTAACGTTCTAAAGCTGTGCTGTGGACATGTATGCAATGCCTGAACTGAACCTGATCCTCCGCCCGCACCCAAAGTATGCATGTGTTTGATGTGTTAAGTAAATTAATACAATCCCTCTTCCAGAATTTTTGCAAGCACTCGCTGTAACCGCTGGTTGTAACAGGGTATATTTGGAATAGCCGACCCCGGAGGTCCTAAAAACGGGTTTTAAAATAAAGTGACCCTTTCTTTTCACACGAGCCCACAAAAATGGCCAATCCCATGTTGCAAACGCAGACCAACACATCTGTATTACCCTTTTGTAATTTACCCAAGGTTTTTATTGTCATTTACGAAATGAAAAAAGTCACGTAACTTGTTTGTTACAGAGCATTAACATCATATGGATAGGTTACTCAATTTGCTAATACGAGTGGTAGTGGTAGTCCTTTTTCATTGTAATGGCAATGGCAATGTGGAGATCGAGTGTAAAACTGATCGTATGGCAAATAAACGATTTCTTGCATGTGACAAGATGTGTTGGTCTGCGTTTGCAGCATTTAGTCATTTTTTAAACAAGAGGGCTCGGGTAAACGGTGTAAAAATAGGATAATCCGTCCCTTTAACAGGGATTATCTTCTTATCGGTGTCGGGCGGAACAACGGTCTCCGAAAGCTGACTGATCGGTTTCAAGATATCCGTTAAATAAACGACAGGTGAAAGTCACCAACGCTGATTCACTCACGCCAACTTGTATAGGTCTACGGAAATTAGAATAGGAGGGACAGGGATGTATGTACTATGTATTGTGAGGAAGGATCCATATACTTTTTTATTTCATTCTTGCACTACTGCTTACTTCATGGAGACAATTTCTCCTTGTTATACAAATTATCGTTTAGTGTATATCTAGATTAAAATTCATAAACTTTATTATCGATATGAATTAGAACCTTAACCATAAGTAGTTACTTACTATTAACACTATAATCACTATTATATAATTCTTTCATTTTACGTACGACATTTATCTACAAATAAGTACGTGTAAATAGTTATGTAGGTATTTAAGGAGGACTTAATCGTAATATTTTTATTAATTTATTCTCTTTTTTGGTATGTTTACTGTTAACGTGCCAAGAATGCTTTTGTGTTCTGTGTGGTCTAGTCGATCCCTAAAAATTAAGACATAGAATGACGGATAGGTGGGCGGATTTGGTGGATGGAATCACTTGCCCTTGTTGGATGAATAACAATGACATGCCAAATTAATTACAATCACGCAGGGCATACTTAAGTGTCAAGGTGGTTTTAAAAGTTACTTTTCATCAACTCGAACCACGGCCTATAGTATTCTATAAG
This sequence comes from Dicranocentrus wangi, assembly GCA_036850665.1. NCBI lineage: Eukaryota > Metazoa > Arthropoda > Collembola > Entomobryomorpha > Entomobryidae > Dicranocentrus > Dicranocentrus wangi. The sequence goes on along the minus strand of JAANSN010001208.1, from coordinate 8,317 downwards.
GCCGTACCCGTGACTGGAACTATGTAATAGGCCCTTATCGCTTCACCTCCACCATACTTACGATGCTTAAACGCTGTGTATGTTACTTGTCACCTTCACCTGTCATTGTCATTTCATCAATCATCAACCATCTACATCAGCATGTAACTTTGTAAACTGTAACTTTTGTTTATTTTTAAGGTCCAAAATATCCCGATGTGATGTTATGTTACTAATCCATCCTCATTTTAAACCATGCATAGCCCATAATTATATTAGAACGTTAAAGAAGAATTGGGATAGAGAAGTAGGATAGCGTAGGAAGGAGCGAGCACAAACCATATGCCACAAACAAAATACACTATATAGTAGATATCGCGTTATTCTTCAAGCACCAGCATCACATCACAAATACCTATGCAAGCGGCTTGTCAACCACCTACGTTAGTATCATGTATCATAGTTTGGTAATCATCAACATCAATCATGGCAGAAACTTTGTTTTACGAAACCACCATTATTTAATAATTACCCAGTTAATTACCTATGTATATAAATCTGTGTGTACTTAAAGTAACAAATCCAAGAAATTACAAAATATTATAATTATAACTATTATAAGCAAAGCATCGATAAATTGAAAATGTGAAATATCTAATCTATATCTATATACATACCTATTCCTACGAAACACTTTGTTAGTAGAATGTGTTGTGAAAGCAAAACTTAAGAATAAAATCCAAGTGAAAAATTTGACATTGTTTGTTTCTGATAGAAAGTAACAGGATGCATACCTATTAGTAGCCATTTCTAGACCGGCAATACCGACATATTTTAGCCATTTGTACGTGAGCGTCAGGCGTAATTCATTTGAATTGAATGTCTTTATTTCAAACCCACTGAGAACAGTACATCGGCACATTACATGGTGTTTAAATTGTATTGTCAAAACACTCTTTTAAACACGACCTTTTACCAACTTGACTCCTCCATTACAGATATCACAGTCGATGGATAATGACAGCAGATTTTCACGACCAAAAGCGACGAACATACAGAAAAGACATTATAAATCAGTTATGCATATTATTATTATATTTCCTTCGATTGCGATTGTCATTGTTCCCATTTGTAGAGTAATTTTTTCCGCTCGTTAACTATTACTGAGCGGTAAATCGACTGGAGTATTTAATTTTCACTATTGCTCACTCTTTTAAGCACGGAAAAGCGCCCTCCTCGAAAAAGCGCGAAAAATTCTCCTATTAATTACGTATACAAATCGCCTCAAATAAACAGGCAACGTTAGCCTGATTGCATCCGACGAAAAGCTACTTTAGGTATGTCGACTAAGGGGGATGTTTGGTTTGTCGACTGTAGGGGCCAGGGGCTCCCAGTCAACGGAATATCCCGACCGGTCGAACTCCCCCGGTCTCCCAACCATGTTTAATAAGGGCAGTACGTACTGCCATCAAGAACCCAAAGCCGAGCAAAGTCTCAAAGTTTCACTCACACACACACACACACACAGCTATAAAACCACAACATAACATTCCAATTTCGTAAATCAAAATAATAACAATAACAAGAGTAAATGCGTGATAAATATATCGTTGACAGTTTGAAATTTTTTTGGAGAGGCATAAAATGGTTGATGAGGTCACTCGAAAGACACTGAGTGGGATTCCACTTCTCAAGACCAAGGCTGGTCCAAAGGATGACCCTAAGCTCTGGGTGCAAAGACTCAAGGAAGAATACCAAGCACTAATCAAAGTAAGTATCCGAAATACTATAACATAACTTTTTACTGTCGTATACTGTGCATGAGACATGAGGGGATATTTGACATTTGAATAGTTGAGCTGCTAGCAGCTGTTGTGTGAAGTGTTTTAAAAGTTGTGTAAAAGTAATTTACAACAACGTGAACAACGTCTTCATTAAATAAATGAAATCCGTCCTGCCTGTGACCTGGAGTAAGTCAGTAGGCAGGTACTAATGTAATCTAAATCTAATACTACTAACAATGATATTTCTAACTGCATTTGTGTAGTACGTTGAAAACAACAAGGCTGCTGGGAACGACTGGTTTCGCTTGGAATCGAATAAGGAAGGAACAAGATGGTTTGGAAAATGTTGGCATGTTCAAGACATGCTTAAATATGAGTTCGAGATTGAGTTTGACGTAAGTTTGGAAAGGGTAAAGGAGTATGAGCCCCTATTTTTGAGGGTGCGCCATTCAATCGATAGTGCTACTCATGAACCGAGTACATCTCAAACCTCAAATATGAGCGTTCTAGGAGCTTCCAGTCAAAAGTTATGGAGGTTTGAAATGTTGTCCTTATGACCCGTACATATGAGGGTACCAGTCGACTGCAGTCGACTCAGAATTAAATTATGAGCAATTTTTGCCCTATCCAATTTTGCGTTGTGTTTCGAAGGCAGACCGTCCCATTGGCCGCCCGAGATAAGCGGATGAACCCTTTCGCTAATCCCTTCCACAAACCCTTTTTAAAGACAATTTTTTACCCAACCCGTATTGTTAGTAATCCCTAGTCCCAAACACCGACCACATGTCTCTCTCTCAATAAGTATATATATAATATATTAGGTTATGTTAGGTTAAGGTTAGGTTCAGATGTCTTTGACAGTTATGGTATGTCGTAA